>VYZP01041154.1:0-16662 GCA_013400635.1 Hypocryptadius cinnamomeus
CCCAGAAGAACCAGACCTTTATACTTTCTTTGTATTTGAAGCGAAATATGTTATTCATTATTCTTTCTTTTCTATTTTTATTTTGTGAGGTGCTCATCCAAGGACATGGCTTGGGAGCAACTTGTCATGTGGTTCCTGTGGATCCAGTTCCTGGCCAGTGAGGCATGGATTGTGCCCCAGCCCAGACAGAATGTTTGGGTCACCCTAGCCCGTGCGCTGCAGAGAGACCACTTGTGCTTGTCTATGGCCTCAGCGGATGACCCCATGTCAACATGCCTGGTGGGCATCCCATTCACCTTTGAACAATATCCATCAAATGTCCTGGCCCTCATGGATCAAGTTAATAAAAATCCCTCTATGCTTTACCGTTCTTATGTTCCGTTCACTAACCCTTCTGTGGGTTCTGTGGAAAAAGCGGTCAGCCGAGTTGTCCACGCTCGACAATGATCCTCCTGAGTTTGAGTTATTAGGTTCTGCCAAAGCTTCATTTTGTATCCAGTTTAATTTTAAATCTTATTATTATCCTGATAGTTACACAACAGTTAAGGTGTACCGGAAAGAGTTTTGAGCGGCATCTTGGTGCAAGGAGATCACCCACCAAAATCTGCCATCCAGTGAGCATCAGGTGCCCTTGAAACTCCTGAAGGGAACATTTTTAATTTGTGGGCAGAGGGCCTGGGCAGGGATCCCCTCTCACCTTTTAGGAAGTCCGTGTACCATCGGGCAGCTGTCCCTGTTTTCACCCAACACCACCCAAATTTTGAATTGACAATCCAAATTAAATAATTTGGTTTCAAAAAAGGTAAAACGTGATGCAATGCAATTGGACGAGCATTGTGATTCAAATGTGGAAACTTGGTCCAAACCTGCGAAGGTTGCTGTGTCTGTATTTTTACCTTGGGTTGCTGCAGCCAAAGCACTTGGGGAATTAGGCCACCTCGAGTGCTGGGTTGCAAAACAGGCCAATTTAACATCCAGCGCACTCAGTGACCTCCTGGAGGATGAGGAAGCAATCAGGAAGGCGACGCTGCAAAATCGAGCGGCCATAGAATTTCTGCTTCTTGCGCACGGGCATGGGTGTCAAGAATTTGATGGTTTGTGCTGCTTCAACATCTNNNTGCCTACTTGTAGATTATGTATTCACCCCTCCTTCCTTATTGTTCATTGGTATTGAGTTAATGTAAACCCACCCCATGCTCCTCCTTGTCTATTCCTGATTGGTTTATAGACAGTCTCCTCCCTGGAGGCTGTCTCCCTTTATAAGTTGTTGTCACCCTGGTGTCTTGGCTCTCTCCTGTGTGTGCTCCCTTTGGGCTGTTTCGTTGTATCACCTCGCTGCTTCTCCCTCACTGAGGGGGAAAGAATAAACAGCTTTGGAACTTGCCACTAGAGAGTCCCTCCCTCTCCTTTGCACCGCTCAGCTTCGACGAGGAACCTCCCCGGGTGCCCACCTTCGGCCAGGTCAGATTGAAGGGGAGGTTCCAGCCAAAAGGCCGAACCGCTGCCCTCGGCCCCAGCTCGGGGAGCTCGAGGTGGGGAGCGGCCACTTGGTGGCCAGAGGAGAAGGGCTGGGCTTGCTAGCCGGTTACGAGGCTCGCCCTTCCTCCCGGGATCCGGGTCGCGGCGTCAGGGATTAATTTCCCAGGTTGGCCTTGCCCTGGGCTGTGTCTGACTGGGATCATCAGCCCTTGACCTTAATTCTGAGCTCTGTAATTGTGTCAGTGAGGCCGCTGCTCCCACCTGACTTGCTGTCACACTTGGCTCCTCGCTTGTCTTCCTTTCCAGAGCAGTCAAGTCTTGCTATGCCCAATGCAACTCTGAGAAACTGATTTGTCGAAAAGAAACAATTTTGGAGTTTAGGACTAGCAATTGTTTATTGAGAGGGATTTCAAAGTCTGGTATGCTACAAGTTTAATACATTAGGACTCAGGTAAGTTAAGAGGTCTGCCATGATGTCATTATTGGTATTATGGTAATGATTAAATTTAAAAATAAATCCTGGCCTAGTGAAGGACAAAGACACAGAATATTGGAAAGCTCCTCAAAAGCTCAACAGAAGTGCCTTCTGAATTTCCTTGCGTAAGGATTTCTGGTGCTCAGAGAAGAAAAAGATTACTGTTCCAAGCCTGTGGAAGATAAATATTACCTTTCTGAAGCAGTCATAAGGAAAACCATTCCTGTGTCTCAGTCTCTCCAGTCCATAGCCTGGCCTTTTAGCAAAAACCATAATGGAAGAAGAGCTTGTCTTAGCTTATTGATCTGATAGATGTATTTGTAAGTATTGAACAAAATTCTGCTTTTAGGTGCAGAGGTACAGGTTGAAGAATAGACAACATTGATGCATTTTTACTTCTGACTCCGTTTCTGGCGAAGGCAGGATGATCCAGGGAGTTGTATTCATGTAATTGTCAGTAAAGTCTGAATTACTGTACTTTTTTCCAAGTTCCAAATTTCCCTTTCAGCCTTTTTTTTTGACACAGTTGAATACACAAATGCTCAAGCCACTCCCTTCTCCTTATTGGAATGATGGAATATATTACATGAGAGAAGGGAGACTAATGCATTAAGATACTCTTTCATTTACTAGGTGCTATGGGTGAAGAAGACTTGATCCTAAAATGGAAAGAAAACAACTGTATGAGTTGTATAGCTGCTGCAAGCATGTCTTTCAAACCCTTGTATGCTATATTTATACAGAAAGTACTACAAAATGTCCCCATATTTTAAACTGCCTGGTTTAGGTTTCTTTTTTTTTTTTTCCCTGTGAGGATATGTGTTTATGTCCACAGAAAATTGGTTTTTAATTTTCTTTTTCTTACAAGTGAAGAGGGTTTTTTTCCATCTTCAGCTACTGAAGTTGAAGAATCCCCACCCAGCACACTGACATCACTTTGTAGTGCTGTGAATCTATTTTTCACTTCTTCAGTATACTTTTCCTTACTGAATCTAGGTGATACTAAGAACTTTCTAAGCATGTCTGCAATCATAAGTAGAAAAAGAGATCTTGGCTTAACAAAGGGGAATAAAGTTATTTCAGATGATAAATGCTCATATGGTAATTTTACCTGTAGGTATTGTGGTTAAGATTTTCCAAAAGGCTCAAGAGAGCTGTGTGCATCCTTCCCCCCAAAACAGTAGCTTACATTAAGTAGATTTTGTTCTCCCCTACCTTTTAGTATGTTTTTCCTCAGACTCAAGACTGTCTGAACCTTTACAAGCTGTTCTCTGCAGGTAGTGCTATAGTGAATTTTCATGTGAATGGCTAAGAAGGAATTTCAATGTCTCACTATAATTACACATCCTGAAATTATGGAGCCTCACCACCCCAGAGAAACTAGGACTGCTGCATAACACTTATAACATTGCTGCACACAAAACACCACAGAGTCCTCCCTCCCTAACACTGCACAGCAGAAATGTGTGAGATACTTTGGCTGAAGTCATAGAAAAAGTCTGCACTTGTTTTGGAGACAGACATTTTTATCCCTTTAATTAAGATAAGCCTAAGAATGGCAAATATTGTTGCAATGAAAACTAATATATGAAAAGGGTAAAATCTGTCAGTTCTCAGGTATAGCTTCATCAAAAAGCTAACTGATCAAAAAATTGACATGGTCTCATTAGAAAGTTAAAATATTCAAATTCTATGGTTAAATATGTCGTATCTGCAGTTTGGTTTCCTAATTAATCCGATTATTTGTCTGTCCACCTGCCTCAGAATCTTTTCAAAGGCAGTGAGTAGAACAGGCTTCACTGTGAAAACACATAGTCCGCAGTCCATGTGGAATAACTTCTATGTTTGTTCAGCACCAGTTCTTTCATCCGCAGGAGGCCTCACCCTCAGTTCTTCACTTCATAGCACAACTGATTTAAGCATGGTACAAACAACATAATTAACAGAGGAACTGAAAATTCAGAATGGAAACATTCCAGATTAAATAAGATGGCATAAAGCATTTGCTAGAGTTTGATTTTTCAGCAACCAGAAACTAGGAGTTATTATAGGAATTATCTTGCTACTTATTTTCATTCTGTTTCAGTAACAGCACCTGCAAGATCTTATTGATCTTAACTAGCAAACCAGATGGCAACTTTGCTAAATTTTTGGGGGGGAAGTGATTGATTTTTTATGCAGTCATTGTGTAGGACAACTGGAGAATATTAAATTAGATGTACATATTGACCTATATGAAATCAAGCCACCTTGTTATGTTTGTTGATAATCTACTATGCTATTGATTGCTATATACTTCCCTATCCTCTAGAATCTGCTGGCTGTGTTCGTATCTTTTATGTGTAAAACATCAGGAGATCATTGGCAGAATCTAAAAGTTATGCATGGCTTCTGCAACCCTCACACATCATGCTGGGAAAGCCAAGTCTGTTTTGTTTATTCTGTTACACACTTCAACCTAATTTGTTTCCTGGCAAAGAAAGTGGTATATATAAACAGTCTGAATTTTTTTTATTTATTGAGCTCATAATCTTCCCTGGCCAGTCAGATTACTTATTCAAACTCAGCCAGTTAATAACTATACAAAACACAGTTATCTGACTTAAAACAGTTGCTGTAATGTGCAAAATTATGCCCAACTTTCTTCATCCTCTTTTTACTGCTTCTATACACTTTCAAATATACTGTGTTGATTTTCCCAGTATTTTAATATATCATCCAGGAAATAAACAGTGAAAGAATATTTTCACTGCAGTAACATCTCATCTAATTTTAAAGGAGAAAATTCTGCTGAGAACCATTCTACTCCTCTATGAGTTTAGGTATTTTCCATGTATTGTGTATGTAGGCATGGAAAAGGTACCAGTCAGGTCTCATTAAGAAGCTGTACCAAAGGATATGTGTGAAGAGGTAGAGATTCAGACCTTCATGACCCAGAGATGACATTAAGGAATAAGATCCAGTAATACTGTCCATGTGTAAACAGAAAATAAATACTGTGGAAGAGGTCTGGCTCTCTGCCTTAAGAAACAGGCTTTAGGGAGAAACTCCTCAACAAATCACACAGAACGCTGTTTTGCAAAATTTCCCAAATCTTATCTCTTATGTTAAAATAAATAATAGACAATATAATAACATTTTTATATGTGGATAATCTACAGATTTTAGGATCTTATTGTTCAAAGTGAACATAGAAAATAGTGAAGCTCGCTATTACAAGGAGAGTTAGAATAAAATATAATGAAGTTTCTCACAACACTTGCAGACATCAACAATGAAATCTGAGTGTGTACTCATTTGAGCAATATTTCATGGAAGAAACCCTGGTGATCTATTCTGCTTGCAAAGACTAATTGGAATTCCTTTCAGCAATATCTTGTACAGCTTAAAAAAGTGAGTGAGTAAAGACTTTGAATGATTTGTAAACCAGTGTATATTTTCAGCTTTTAGGGACTTCCTTGTATAAAAATTTTAAATAACACAATATGTTGTTGAAACAGAAAAAAGTTAAATGCTGAAATTCCAAAATGGAATTTCTCAGCTTTGCCTTATGACACAGTCAGCTTATATTATACATTTCTAAATGCATTTTTCCTAAATAGAGACATTTCTGTAGAGGCATTCATTCTGAAAAGCTGATATTTTAAGAAGAGAGATAGAGAGATTAAGCATCTCTGCCCTGCATTTCCTTCACCTGTATGAATATGCAAACATCATAGCACAATGTGAATACTTATTATCTATTATTACCTGGTTTGTTTTCTGTTTTTTCAGACAAAAGAAGACATAAATGTTTGTCTCAGCCCTGAAGAGCTTGCAGTGTAAAAGTGAGGAGCCAAGAGAGGAATGTCAGCTGGCAATTGGCCACATATGCTCAGCATAAAATTTTAGAAATGGAAGAGTTTTTTTCAAAGGATTTGGTATGCAGTGTATTCCTACATTAACACTAATGGTCAGCTAGCCTCCTGTGCACTTCAGTCCATATTGCAGCCAATTATTGTGCTGAAAGTCTATCCCCCCACTTAGAGCAGAGATCTGTAGAGGATAGGGGGGTGAATTGCACTGCTGCCTAATGGGCCTGTTAGCAAGCTGTGTCAAGGTTTCTAGCAGAGTCTCCATACACACTTTATCCCTGCCATTAACAAGAAGGAATGCTAATACTAAAGGATAAGTCTAAGGATCTGGCACAACCTACAGACTATCACAATGCTCTGAAGCACCCAGCTATTAAATAAGACAAAACTGTGAGGTTTTGGTCACAGATGAAGATGCTTAGTAATATGTATCAGTCTTGGTCCTTGAGCTGCAGAGGTGCGGGGGTGTGGGCTGCCCCTAGACCAATTCTCAGAGGCCATGGCGGTAGCCACTGTGAAATGGTTGACATCGTCAGCTCCAGGAGGAAACCACCACAATCTGGAGAACATGGCTTGGATCCAGTTGTGGCTCAGAGGAGAAAAAGAGGGCCAGCTCTTGCTGAACTCCCAGCCACCAGCACCTGTTTTGGTGCCTCAACCTTGCGCTGCAGCTGCTGCCAAAGATGTTTTTTCCGACCGAGTACTCCTGAGAGCCTGCCGCTCTCGGGCTCGGGCCCTGCCAGCAGCAGGGACGTGTTTCCCTCTGCCAGGTGAGGAAAGGAAAAGCCTGCCCCGAGGGCGCGGACAGCAGCTGTCGGTGTTCCACGAATTCCCGGGATGCCGGGCCCGGCCGGGCTCTCGGCCCCGCCCCGGCAGTTCCCCCGCACGGCCGCCAGGTGGCGCCGTGAGGCCGACTCCGGGCCGGGCGGGGAGCGCGGAGAGCCTTAATTAAATAATTAACGAAACAAGTAAGTGAAGGGATGACAGCTAGCCAGACAAACACATAAATAAAGAGATAAACAAGGATCGAACTCTCCTTTGTAAACCCAATCCCGTCCTTCTTGCCGCAGTGGAGTTTTTCTTGCCCTCAGTCAAGTCCCTGTTGTGTTTCTGGAAATGCTGATTCGGACACAATGACTCGAAAAATTAGCTGTTTAATGGAGAAGGTTGTGTTCCCGGGCTCCGCCGTGGCAAGACATCACACCCAGGGACGCTTCACATGCGCAAGTGGAGGAGTTGTGGGAGGTGTGGGGCAGCACCTCTGCAGCCCTTACATGAATTCTTTCAGTGATTATGTTTGATAACACTTATCTGCCATTTCAGTTTCTTCAGGGGTGGGATTTGGGAAACATAATTTAATCCATATTTTTCAGAATACAGGAAGTATCCAAAGCGTTATGGCACAAGCAGCTTAATATGCTGCAATTTCATGACACTATGGTGATTTAGCTGCCTTTTTTTTTGTGTCCAGAGAGGATACAAATACCATAGCTGACAGCAGACTTGTGCTACGTCATAACATAAAGAGGATTACACATACAGATTACAGCTCTTAGCGTACCATGGAAATATCTAACACAAGCAGTTTACATCAGAACTGGAACTGTGGTTGAAGAACTAAATGTTTGGATAAGTCTGTGACTCTCACAGGGCTCACAACTGCAAGAGATGGAACACAACATGGAGAGGAAGCCCACAAAGTGTTTGGCTGTATGGATGTGCGTATTGCTGAGCTAGCAAAAGCAGTAACAGTAGTACATGATGCCACTTCTTATCTCTAGGGCCTTTGCGATAATCCACTGCTGCTGTTGCCGTGGGAGCTTGGCATATGCTTAAAATCCATGAAGGCAATGTTCCATGAGGTCAACAGACATTGGCTGACAGGCCAAAAAGTTAATATGCTGAGAAGTCTATAAATTAGGAAGCTGGAAATAAGCATTTAGGGTGCCCAAGATGGAAGAAAAGCTCTTGTAGAAAGACTGGTGAGGAGACAAATTTTTGTCTGTCTGGTTCGTTTTTAATGCAGAACAAAGTTTGTGAGAAATTCTTCAGCTGGGTAAAAGTCATTACAACAGTAGTACAGCCCCAGTCCTCTACAAAATGAGTAAGGGTTAGGAATAATTTGTGTGTTAGTATGACTTTAGCCCTCCCTTCTGACTTCTTGATTTCTGGATGTTCCAGAGCATTTGACAGAGGAGGATGCAAGCACAGGGTGAAAACCTTTGGATGCAGAAGTGTGAGGGCTGCTGTGTAAACACACTAACATTACTGTCAGCTGAGAGACAGAGTCCATTTTCTTCACAGTAGCTGCTACAATAATGTGGATTTTGTTTTCAGTGTGAGAATAATGTTCCTAACACACTATGTTTAATTGTTGTTAAATCGTGCTTATGCTTAGTCAAGGACTTTTCAATATCTCATGCTCTGCCAATGAGGATCTGCAGAAGAAGCTGTTTGAGAGCATGGCCAGGACAGCTGACCCAAACTGGCCAAAGGGATATTTCACAACATTGACTGTCATGCCCAGTATATAAACTGGAGGGAATTGGCTGGGAGAAAGTGGCTGCTCTTTGAGGATGGGCTGGGCATCAGTCAGCAGATAATAATTGTATTGTGTATTTCTTGTTTCTCTTGGGTTCTCTTACTCTGTCTCTGCTTGGCTTTACTATTTTTTAAAATAGTTTTTATTATTGCTATATTTGTTTCAATTATTAAATTGTTCTTATCTCAACCCATTAATTTTACGTATCTTTTCCAATTCTCCTACCTACTAGGATGGGTTGGGGGGAATGAGCAAGAGGCTGCATGGTATTTAATTGCTGTCTGTTACTGAAGCATGACAATTAGGTACTACATTAAACTTTTTTTAAATGCAGCCATTCTGTTTTAATGCTCAAAATATATTTATTAGGTAGAGAGAGGCTGTTAAACTCAGAGGATGTTAAGTATAATGGGAATCTCATTAGTGGTCATTCACCCTGTTGCAATTAGCAGACAGTATGGGCAGCTTGCAAATTTTGTTTGATTTCTGCTGCTGATTTGTGTGCTAACTTTTTTTTGGAAATAACACCAGAAAATTCTAAAGATGCTGCATTATGAGAGTAGGGAGGATTCTGAGGACACTGTTAACTGCTTACTTGTATTTCAGTTGACAGAATCAGAGAATGCTTTGGGTTCGAAGTGAGCTCACACATTATCTACTTCCAACACCCCTGCCAAGGGCAAAGACATCTGCCACTGGACCAAGTGACTCAAAGCCCCATCCAGCCTGGCCTTGAACACTTCCCAGGATAGAGCATTCACAACTTCTCTGGGCAGCCTGTGCCAGTGCCTCACCCTACTCACAGTACAGAATTTCTTCTTAAAATCTATTCTAAAACTATTCTCTTTGCTTTTAAAACCATTCCCCTTCCCCTTGTCCTGTCAGTACATGCCCATTGCAAAACATCCCTTTCCAGTTTCACTGTAGCCTTTTTAGGTACTGGAAGGCTGCTAAAAGGTTCCCTCCCCTCACCTCCCCCAACTGTCTCAGCCTCACTTCATAGGAGAGGTGCTCCAGCCCTGTGATCATCTTCATGGCCTTTCCATTAATGTCCTCCTAAACAGCTCCATGTCCTTCCTGTGCTGGGACCCCAGGGCTGGAGGCAGCTCTGCAGGTGGGGTCTCACCAGAGCGGGGCAGAGGGGCAGAATCCCCTCCCTCCCCTGCTGCCCACGGGCTCTGGGTGCAGCCCAGGACACACTTGGCTCTCTGGGCTGGGAGTGCCCATGGCTGGCTCATGTCCAGCTCTCACCCACAGCACCCCCAAGTCCTTCTGGGCAGGGCTGCTCTCGATCTGTTCATGCCCAGCCTGTGATTTATGTTGTACTTGGAATTGCCCTGGCCCAGGTGCAGCACCTTGCACTTGGCTCTGTGGAACTTCATGAGATCCACACAGGCCCCTCTCAGGCTTGTCAAGGTGCCTCTGGGTGACATCCCCTCCCTGCAGTGTGTCCATCACACCACACAGCTTGTTGCTGTCAGCAGATTTGCTGAGGGTGCTCTGATCCCACTGTCTGTGTCACTGACAAAGGTGTTCAGCAGGGCCAGTCCCAACAATAACGCTGGAGGAATCTGCTTGTCTCTGGTCTCCACCTGGGACCATCAAGCCGTTGACCACAAGGCTTTGAATGTGGCTGTCCTGTCTGACAAATCTGTGTCTCTCCCATTTAGAGAGAAGGCTATTTTGTGGCACAGAAGTCAAGGGCTCCTCTCAGGGCGGTGGGTCCTGGATCCTAGAGTGTGGTTCCGTTCCCACTGTCAGCACATCTCTCTGTTTGAGTGCACTGTGGCCTGTTTGTCTTTCCATTTAATTCCCTTTTGTCATCTTGCAACTCCTCTGTCATCTTACCTGCAGATCTCTGCAACTCATCTCATTCCTTGGACTAAGAAGAGAAACAGATCCCCTTGAAGGAAGTCCTCAGGCAAAAAATCCAGTTCAAAGCCACCCCTTTCTTTTTGAAATCTCTACTGGTTTTCTGCAGTTTACCTCCTCTGAGATACAGCCCTAAATTTTCCGTGCACCATCATTTCCTATTTTCCTTCTGAACCTGCTTCCTTCCTTTCTTCCTTTGCAGACTGCCCAAGCCATTCACATCTCTTCCTGGTGTTTCCTGCCACCTGTATCTTGTTAACTTCCCCTCTTCTTTCAAACTGCATTGTATGCCATATCTCATTTTCCCATGTCTACTAATTTCTCTTTCTCCATCAGTCATATGTGATAGAATAATTTATTAATTATGTGATACTTCAGTATCATTTCTGCAATATGCACCTTACACTGACTTCCATTACTGTATTCAGTGTGGATTCAGCTAATAGAGAGAGGCAAAGCGAGTTAGTCAAAAGGAAACAGGATTTTTTTGGTGAGGAGTAGTTAACCAGAGTGGCTGCCAGGTGGCTCTGAACTGTACTCTCTTTATTTCGTAATGTCATAGTTATCAAAACTCTTCCACACCATCCACATATTCCAGAACTGGACTGCTTTGTTGCTGGGAAACAGCCATCAGCTATGGTCCCCAGCACTGACATCATTCCAAAGGTCATCCTGAACAGTCTGGACATTATAGAAAGGGACAAATTGGTTGGAGTTATGAAGAGTAAGGAAGGCTGTAGAGAGCTATCCTAAGAGCTTAACAATTTGTTCATAATTTCACCATGGGTGTTTTGTTTCCAGTTGTTCTCTTGACCAAATATTCCCAAGTAGGACTGCATCCAGTCACAGTAACACAGCAAGTTTTTCCACAGAAATTATTCAATTTCAGTTATTTTATGAGAATTTTAATGAGGAACAAAATGAAACAGAATGGCTTTCCTGGAAAATGGAAAACTATTTTACAAGAATATTGTTTTTAAAAAAAAGTACTATAAATTATGCTTTCTCTGTATTTTAGTGTTATTTTCTCTTACATGGTATCATGATCTTTGATAGTGTGATGACTTTGAAAAATACCCCACGCCAACAGCAGTTCTTGCACACTTTTTGAGACAAATTTTGTCTCATATATTCTTGGTTCCCAAAACATTAAAAAGTCTTTCCTTACATCTATGCTTCTTTCATCATGCAAATACCGTCCTACTGGTATAGTTAGAGTTAATTCCTTCTGAATAATACAGCTGTAGTCAGAGAACAGTGGCATGACACTCAAGGTAGTAGGCTGTCCATATTTTGAGCCTCAAAAATTGATGAGAAATGATAGATTGTTTAAAGCTGTTGCTGCTGGCATAATTTTTGCATAATGTTATATCTTGTAATATTGTGAGTCTTTTTAAGGGCATAGAACTTGTGAAGTCGTATGTGGTCTCTTAAATAAGTTGTGGGTGCATTATAGGTAAACACTAAGGAGTGAGAAGTAGTGGAAAGATAATAGTCTACAATTTGCTACTGCAAAGAGTATCTTGGTTCTGGTGTTGTGAATAGTGACATCCTTGTGACTCAGCACTGTGTTCACTGATGGCATGCTGGGGAACATATGTGAAGCAGGTGTATTTATCAAAAATAGGATGGCAATTTTTTTAAACTTAAGACAAATGCAGGATTTTCCTTGTTTCCAATCTACTGTAAAGCTTAATTATATGGAAGAGTCATAGGTCACATTTCAAATTAAAGAATTATTTAGGAAAGGTTTGGTTTAATTAGGCAAAGGAGCTAGGTGATACACTTTACATGGTTATTATCTTCTAAAAAAAATTAGGGCAATTTTAAATAGCTCAGTTTCTTTTCTCAGGCCTTGCTAAATAGTTTCAAAAGGATTATTTTCTTTTAGTTTTCATTAGGATTATGCAAATCTCAAAATATGAAAACCTGGCCAAAAGAGGTGTGCATAACTGGATATGTACTATTTAGGCCTTCAGAAGATATGGGGAAATTATTATTGTTGTTGTTGTTGTTGTTTAGAATTCTGACTGCTTTCACACAGAGCTGCAGGAAGATCAGATAGTGCCCCAAGGTGGAAGACTCCTTTGTTAATTTTATTTGTGTCTGTCTATCATGCCAGTCTGTCATCTAATCAACAAACTCTAACCATCTCTAGGAATGAAACTTAAAGAGTTACCTGTCTCTCAAATTAGATTTTTTTATGCCATCCAGTCAGACCCATCAGCTGACAGATAGGTTGTGAAGTAGGTTTTCATGTATTTATGATATGTAACCAAATTGGATGTTTTGAAAATGAAAAAAAAAAAAAAGAGTGTCAGTAAACAAACTGAATTTGTAACCTTCCTATATTGAAAAGGTGATGGGAATGTTGAAGCAAAGCTGAGGTGAGGTGTTACAGAGGTGCCATGGCAAGTTTTCTATGAGCCATCTCAGGTATGTGAAACCAGGTGACTAAACCCAAATTTCATATGGCTAACTTTCCCTTCAGGAATACTGTTTAAATTAGACTATGGAACACTAAATTGTTCTCTTAAAGGAGATTTCTACTGAATAATTTTTTTTTCTCAAGGCACTTGCTGCAGGAATACTTATGCTTTCTTTTGAAACAGGTGATACTACTGTCAGAACACTGCAGTTTCAGTGAAAAAGAACCATTTCAAATTTTAATTCATTTATATGCATTTAACTTTGCATTTATAACATTTGTCTTTGTTAGAATGCAACATGGGATATGGATAAAAGAGTTTTTTATTCCAGAGAGAAGATAAGCAGTATTTGTTCACAGAGGTCAAATGTCACCTAAGAACTCTGACAAAATAGAATTTAATGTAGTTCCTTTATGTCTTGCTTCTTTCTTCTCTCTGTAATTATAATACAGTGCTGCACTGGATCTTGGTTTATAATAATCCTTCAGAAAAGGAAAACAGTTATTCCATCTGTTATACTGCAAGCACTTTACAAAAAGTTATGTAAATTTTGACGTATCTCAAAAAAACCCTATGTAAATTACACATAAGAACATACACATGCAAATGCTAGCCCATATCCCAAACAAGCTTATTCAGCACTCCAGATGTCAGCATGACAATGGTTAAAACTCATGTTAAACAGGGAACTTTATTTAAAAATATGACGTGCTGTAGATGAACTGTCCTGTTCCTGGAATTTTCCTCTGCTCTCTTGTTTAGCTTCTCTAATGTTAAAAAAAAAGAAGAAAAAAAAAGAAAAGAAAAGAAAAAGAGAGAGAGAGAGAGAAGAATATTAAATAAATCTTCACTTTCTTGCTCAAATATGAGTTACAAAAAAAAAGAATGACCTTCCAAAGCATTAGGATGATCAGACCTGTCTATTAGTGTTGTCCCATTCAAAAATAGTATAAAAAAGGACAAAAGCTAAACCTAGTCAAAATTTTGTGTTTTGCTACCTGGTCCAGTAAGCCTGCTGGTGCTGACCTGTGGAGCTCTGTGTTCCTGCAGGATCACCGTATGTGAAGGATCCTTCCAGCTTTATGCTTTACCTCGGCAGACAGCAGAATTTCTGTGCACTTAGACATGAGGCAGCAAGTGAGAATCCCTGGATACATTTTTGCTGAGTAGGCTAGGTTTTTACTTGATGTTGTTGTTATAGTCATAGTCTGCATTTCCAGCAATAAAGACAGAACAAAGAATTGTGTCTTCTTACAGAGGGTGAGGAAGACGACAGAAACAGAACTGAATATGCACTGCTCAATGCAATAGTCACAAACATTCACACACAAGTGACTGAAGCATTTCTTTTCACCTTTGGCTTTCCTCAGTTGTTGCAAGGGATCTTTCCTGGAATTTCCATTACCCATTTATCCTCTACACTTGGACTGCCTGTCAGCTGCTGCTGCCTTCGCAGTCCATTTAGAAGAGAAATTTGACATTTGAACTAGTACTTATGGTTGCAGGCCATTTGCTTTGTTCTTGGTCTAAAGGAGCCACAAATTAAGATGGCTTTGCAGCATCTGGATAAACATTGCTTTCTGTCTATATGGAACATCCATCTTTACTGATACCACATTTACTCTCTGCTGAGCACATTGCAAATTTGCATAGATTAGGTGAGTCAGTAGATGACAGATCATAATTTCTGGCTTGGGAAAATTTTACACTTTCCTCTGCTTCTGGATTATTGTCTTATACATTGAACATGTCTATGTTTCCTACCATACATGTCCTTTTCTTAAATACAAATTAGTATCTTGAAACAATCAACTGATGGGTGTTTCCTTATAACAAATACTGAGTGTTTCTAACTTTTAAGATTTATTTCAATCCGATTATGGGGCATGCATCATTGAGAAGAACAAACCAGAGTAGCAGTAAAATGTCGTATAGTACTCCCATGAGTTTAAACATGAGTTTAAATTTGGTAGCAATGAGAAAGCAATAAGGTCCATCGTTTGGATATTTCACTGAAAGAAGCATGGATGGTCTGTTAACTAAGTGTAGCACCATATAGTGAACAAATAATTTTGTTCCTCAGATCATTATAGGAAGAGAAAGACTTTATGAAGCTGAAAAAATAAAAGAAGGTATGTGTAGTTTGTGATTATTATTACATCTACTACTCTGAAGAGAAAAAAGCATTGATTTAAGTGACAGAGAACATAAAATGTGAGGCAAACATTATCTAAGCCTGCTTTTTGTACCAAGCTAGCACAAACCATGAGTTTCAGTAAGCCTGCTTTTTGTACCAAGCTAGCACAAACCATGAGTTTCAGTAAGCATTTCTTCTCTGCTGACAGTGTCCCTTGAATCTATAGCTCTAGGCCTATTGCTAATGATTAAAAAGGGATGCTTCTAAAAATATTCTTATTCCTCATCTCTGGTACTTGCTTATATATTTATACATCTCCATTCTTAATTTATCTAAGTGCCCAATCCTTATCTTAAAATTAGTGATACACACTACCTAAGCAGGAATTATAGATACTTAAAACCTCAGAAACTGTGCTGTTATGAGAGACAGGGAACTTTGTATGTTGGTAGATTCAGAGTTAGAAGTCTGTGCAACATTTACCTAATTCCTAACAAACATTTCCAACAGAACTGTAGCCCATGAACCATCTGACTTGACAAGCCTGATTCTGTATGTGATCTTTTGTGTTGGTCTCACCATTCCAGTTTTGGGTACCAAGTCTGGATTTCTGTAACCTTTTTTTCTGAAGCTCCCTCTTCTTCTCCATGTATATGATACACTTCAGGGCATTTTGGCAAGGAATGTTGAGTACATCAAACAATTTCAAATAAAAAAGCATACTGTTTAATATTAATGTATTTACTCTGTACCAGGTTTACAGAACTCCCGGGTCTATTCTGAAGTTTACTTGAATGACCACTTGAAAAAGAACTGATCTCTTATTTCAACAAACTCCAGAATATTAAGTGGGGAAGACAAAGCATTTTTTCACTAGGGTTTATCCATACTGGTCTACATTTTAGACTCTAGATTTTTAAGTATTATTCAATGAGTCTTCATTGCATTTCATGCTGCTAACAAGCTTAATCTGGAAAGACTTGGGAAAATGCCCTCATCATTTCCACATGTACCTTGTTATCCTTAATCTGAATTGCAGCCATTATAATGTCTTAGACAATAACAAAAACTGAAATAACATCAACTGGTAATATAAAACAATATTCATCAAAATGTGCCATGGAGGTAATTCATTAGATTTTACAGGATAGCAAAACTCACCAAGGGGGGTGTGTGTGTTTATGTGCACAATCTGCTGAAGCTGAAAAAACAACTGCTTGATGAGTCTTTCTTCCTTTGTACCAGCATACCCACTGAGCTGGTAATTATTCCTGCTTTTTATCTAATCATGATAAGGCAGAACACAATCTCTTTTCCCTGCTTTCTTCCCTCACATATTACACATAAAAAAGCATCTGTATTCTGAACGCATGTTTAATTTTTCCCTGTCCTTCACAATTAATTGAAAACGTTTTAAATTTTATATACAGTAGCTAATGCTCTGCAAAAAATTACAGTGTCCATATAGGTAGTTGTACTGATCTATTCTCACAGACGCAAGTCTGAGATAAAATCCCTGGGAAGTAAAGAAAAATCATGTGTATTCAATCAAAGTGTGTCAGAATATTCAGGAAAGCATTAAAGAAGAAATAGCTAATCCTGGCCTTTTCTCAAATAAAGAAAGTTGGCTATACAAATAACATTGAAAAGCAATATTGACAACTCATCGTAGCTTCATAACTGTGAGACATTTAATAAAATACAATTTTATAATCACAAAGCTTGAATTTCAAGACAGCCTAAATCCCATTGAGAGACTAAAATCCCATTTAGAGATAACAAATTCCATTGAATTTTCCTTTTAAAATTGTATTTCTGGAGTGGATTAGTATGAAAATTATTTATTTATATATTAGCTTGAGCACATAAACTCC
>VYZP01041155.1:0-25697 GCA_013400635.1 Hypocryptadius cinnamomeus
GTCCCAAGGCTGAAAGTGGACAGTATGGAAATTAAGCCAAAGACCTAAAACAGAAGGCTATAGCAGAGCTCAGCCTTGCTGTGGTCAGGAATGCTCAGGATTAGCAAGTGGAAAAAACAGACAGATGTTGTTATGTAAACAGATACTCCCTTTAAGTTAGACTCATTTTCCTCAGCACCACATTCCTCTGAGGTCTCATCTGCCACAAATGAATTTAGAGAGACTCCCTGTATCGAGAGTTGTAGGACACATGCAAGAATGTCCAGCCATAGCTCCTTCCTGCACAGCAGCAGATCCAGTGGGTTGTGGAGGCTTTTGATATATCATGCGCAAAAACAGGCTGGTGCCATTCAAAAGCCAAGCATTTCTGTGTAGCCACAAGAGCAAAACTGATGCAAGCAGCAGCTGTGTACTTGTTTCTGCTGGACCAATAGCGAAATACATTCCTAGCCATGTATTCAATGCACTAGAGTTCCTCCATTTTATGATGTTTGCTCAGTGTTTGCAAATTTGTACATCCTAATAGAGCATTTTTACTATTAGGAAAGAGATTTTTGTTGCCATTGAACAAGCAATTTGGAGACTTTTCATTTCTCATGAAGTCAAGCTTTTTTATAAAGCCCTGCCTGCTGTACTCTACATTAAAAATCCTGCACAGACACAGAAGTTTAAATAAGAAATCTCTCATACAGGCAGACCATGACTTCTTCCTTGCAATCCCTGCTCTCTGGCATAGGAAGGCTCTAGCACTGAAGTAGCTAATGCCATGAACACACACACACTTTTCATAGTGCATTTGGAGAGTTTGGAACGGTACTCCAAATGAGACTAGGTCCTTTACAAAGAGTTTGTTTTGCACACTACTTGCCCCAAGGTGTGTACAGTCAGTGACAGACCTTCCACAGCAGCTTTACATCCACTGCTCTGTGTAATGCTAATGAAAGCTTGTGAGGCTCGTAAGGGCAATATGGCATAGCCCAGCAGGCTGTGACATGCTGCCAGCGCTGCCCTGCCCCCCAAATCGTGACAAGCAACTTAAGGGGTTGTGCTAAGTTTATATCTAAATCAAGCATCTCACTTCACAGAAACTGGACTGCCTTCTCCACTAAGGCCTTCCATTTCCTAAGAACCAGAAAGAGCTGGCTAAAAAGCATAGTATGCTGTATTTGTATACAGTATCAACACAGCTTACATAGGAAACACATACTGTGCTTTCACCCAGCAGCTCCTTCATTGCCACCTTTAAAATTTCAGTAAAAACAATGCTGAAGGTGCGTGCTTCCCCTTGTTGTAAAGTGTAGTTATTGTTTTGTGTTGGATGAAGATAAAAAATGGGTGCACATCTGCTACTTCTCCAAAAATAAATTGACATGAATTCTTCCTTGGAGAGACCAGAGAATGCACAAAATATCTCTGTTCCTTGCAGTGTTGGTTACCCTAACATGACCTTCTGAGACCTCTTCTAAACATCCAGGGACCAAATATGGTCCTATACTTCGAGTAATTTTCTAAAGAGTAGAAAATATGGGGATAAAACATTATCAAATTTGAATTTGATAACAGCATTTTACATACACTTAACAGCATTTTACATACACTTCACCTAGGTGTAATTAATTGCAGAAAGGACAAGTTGATTAATACAATTCTCAGTAATTCTAATCAGGTGATATTACAGAAGCATGAACATGAATCAGCACTCTATGTTGATAAGTTATTTCATTCTAGGCCAAATGTTTCTGCCTCTGCATAATATCTATTATAAGACATTTTAGCATTCTTTTTAAAAGATTTTGGGGCTTTTAGCAACCTGATCTAATGTGTGGCATACCTGCTACACAGGGGTGTTGGAGCTAGATTATCTTTAAGGTCCCTTCCAACTCAACCCACTCTAATGATTCTATGATCCCATGATTTTCACTTTCAAGAGTCTATAGGAGAGCTCTGCTTATAAGCTTAATTTATTCTTTCAACTGAGTTAAGTTCATAACTGATAAAAATTTGGAACAAGTAATCCAAAATCCTCTGATATCATTTTGGAAGTAACAAAAGTGCAAAACAACCTCTTGTTGAACCTGTACATTTGCAGAGATTCTTCCAAAAGGTGGGACTGCAGGCTGTACTGCAAAAAAAATATAATAAAAGTCACCTATCTGCACAAACACCATTTGAGTTTAATTGAACTGAGAGTAAATACACAAGCAGAAAATTTTCTAGTCTGCAGGAGCTACTGATACAAACTGCTTTTTTTAAACTGAAGTGGTGCATGCACGCATGCAACTTCAGGTACTGAAGTGTCTCTGCTTGTGCCCCAACACATAAATTTATATAACCTCATTGTAAACCAAGTTCTGGGGTACTCAGAGATTTCCATTCAAACAAAAAATGAGCTGAAAATTTTATTTACTTGATATGCATATTAGCCCTTTTTTTTACTTAGCAACTCAGAAATCAGAAACTTACACTTCTGATTCACACTTAGAATCTTGCAAAAACTTGGTTAAAACTCTCAGTGGTGATAAATTTCACCAGATTTTCTTCTCATTGGCTGTTTGCATAAAGTAGTGGTGCCAGACACCCTCTCCATCTCACCTTCCTACTATTTTGTACCAAAAATATCATTCGCGTCTTTCCTTTTTGTCCAAAGTCACGCCTTGTTCTTGCTTTTTATATTCTTCTCTGATAATTTAACTAACTCTGCCACTTAAAAACACCTCAATAATCTATCCTACCCTTCTGTATTCTTATAGCTCTCTCTCATTTTGGAATGCAAACTCAGAGTGACACTGGTTGTATTTTTACAGAAACCATCATTTTATCATTTGCTCCTACAAATGCCACAGACAACAATATGTTTTTGCTGATGCTAAGATCACAGTTAGGTGCTGTCTCCCTCGGATCTTGACTAGTAAAACACTTAAACATGCAGAAAACCATTTAGGGTAGAATAGCACTCAGAACAATTAAAGTACCTTAGACCTGACTATCCATGCCTAATTACCAGGATGGGATTTAAAGTGTGCAGATGTAAATTGAGTGTACAAAAACCCATCTGGAGTACACTGTTCACTGGTTTGAATAAATGCAACATTAAAAATCAAATAAATTCCTAAGTACCATAAATCAAAAGTGCTATGCCTAATGTGACAGATAAAAGGACTGTAGTACTCTTTCCAGTATTTTTGTAAGATACATATATATATGCAGAAATCAAGTTTTAGAGTGTTTGGAAACATGTTTTTAGGGCTTTACACTTTGTTCTTTGAAAAATTTTTCTCTGTTCCTCTAGCCAAGCTAATGCTACTATGGATCAGGGAGGGGTTCCTTCTAGGAAATACAGTTTTACTTTAAGCACAGCAACTAATAAAGTATATGACTGGTATCTGGTAATGAGAACTGAGTACTTCAGCTCAGCATTACTGCATATGGAAAGCAAAGCTAATGTTTGAAATATGATGAGAAGAGAGCAGAATTGTAGGTGAAAGTGTGACTTTTGAGGAGTAAGTACTTTGTACCAGAAGACTCCACCACTCTTGCAGAAGAAAAGAAATGAAGCCATGGTTGGCAACAACAACTGAGTTGAAAGACAGAGGCATAGGGCATAGTTTGGGTGAACAACAGGGGACAGTAACCCTGCAACAGGTATTAAGACATGCTTTTCTGAATTCTTTACTACAGCCTTCAGTCAAATTTGACATTAAATTTTATTCAAAAGCACGATCTGACTGATAAAAATATTTTTTATTAGATCTTTTCATCATGATTTCAAAAGGCATTTGATGTATCTGTCATACATATGAACTAAATTTCATGTTCTGTGCAGCACATTTACCACTAAAATAAGCATTCTAGGCCCAGTCAATCATCCTCAAGATAAAATGGTACATTTTGAGGAATTGTTGACAAAACCACGAAAAAACAAGTAAATATGGTTTATCACAGAAGTTATCTAGCAGGAAACCAAGGAAATTCCATCTTTGTGACTGCTCAAAATTATTTTGTCCTGAGGCATATGTGCTCTTTAATTATCCAATCACACACCATGTTTCCAGTAGCAATCTTAATTCTGTTTTTTTTATCTTTTGAGTATGGGTTGTCAACAGCAATAAGAACCTATTAATAAGTTTGTGATGTAAATGTATAAAACACAGAAACAGGTTGCACAACATGAAAGAATGCAGGTATTGTCTGTTTATGTTTAAAGTCCCATGGGTGGGGAGCTTGAAAGGGTTTATAGAGCTGGCTTATGCCTTTTCACCACTGTCCTTAGTCAAATAACTCCAGCTGCAGTATTGCTGAGGTTATGTGTACTCACATGAATGTAAATAACTATATAAACAGAAAAGATCTTTCTTGATTTCCATTCTTTCTTTTTAAAAAATCATTTAGTGCAATTAATCATTTAATCTGGTCACCCAAAATGAGGTTTTAAGCCTTTTTTAAGCTTTGCTGCCAGAAAAGATCTCTAAATACATGGAGAACAGTCTGATAGCCCTAAAATGTCAACATGTCTTTAGCTTCAAAGGAAAGCTCGAATATTTAGCTATTTTCTACTGAAATCTGCCATCTAAAAATGCAAGATTTCATATCAAGATTATTTAATAAGAAATTCTTACAATACCAAACATATTAATCTCTTTAACACTTATGCATCTATCAGATGCTTGATCCCAAAAATATTTAATTTGGTTAACAGAAGCAGTCCCCTCACTTCATCAGGTGTCTTCCTCATCTGAGCCAAAATATTCATCTTACTTAATTTGCACTATTTTCAGGATCAGTCTCAATGTTTTACATTTCATCCACGGTTACTCTAGCTCTGTTGCAAACCATGGAGTCATATCTCATTTTCTCACCATTTTTACAGGTATTTACCCCATCTCCATATCCTGGCGTTGAAAAATACCTCAAGGGGTATCAGTCAGAAGAAATATTGTTGTAGGCTTGATGTGTTCACCTTTTGTCATTGCCATCACACAGGAAAACAAACACATTCCATGCTGAAATTAATCAAATTCAGCAATCTTTTGACAATAGTGCTCTAGCATCTTCTTTCACAGCTTCATCAATCACAAATAAATCATGATAGCTGGTGAGGCACTGGAGGATTGACATGGCAGTGTGTCAATAGCTGTAACTGAAATATTGTTGTTGCCTGGTAAATTATTAGCAGAGGGGATTGTTGATTGAGCATCAATTCCCCAGAAGTTTGGAGCCATTAGGGCACATCTTTCAAAGCTTATTGGCCTCAGAAGACTATAACCACAGTTTAACTTCAGCAAGGGTTAACATTTGGACTGGGCTATCCATATCTGTGTCCAGATCCAGGTCACATTCCTTGATGGGCTGTCTCTCAGCATGCAGCTGGGGAACCATCACCGAATGGACAAGTTACTAATGCAGTTCCCCAAGGAACCTATGGCCCTAGGACAGGTCACATTTTTTAATCAATGGCTTGGAAAAAAACGAAGTCATTACAGATAACATTTCCAATAGTCACAAAGACTGATGGAAGGCCAAATAAGAGAACACGTCCTTAAGCCCATGTAATTTTAATGCCTGGAAGCTACACACAGACAGCACATTTAATAAAGCTAAATGTAAAATCACACAGTGTCCAAGTGATGATTGATGACTGATCTCCTCTGTGCCCATTAGCACCCCTATGTGATTACTCGCTGTCATTTTTGGCTTGCAAACAACAGCCAGTATTGAGCTGTATGCACTCATACAGTTATGGAAGGTATGACTGACAGAAGATAGGTTTTCTGAGTCCTATAGATTCATCGAGTGAAAAGGCTTTACGCAGAACTGAAATACAAGGCTGCTCAGCTAGAATGAGTTCAAGGAGAGATTTATTTGGAGCTAGTCGTTAGCAAGTCACATTAAGGTCATGCTGAAGCCATCAGTGCCTGGATGATCAATTAAGATGTGAAATGATCAGTTACTCAAAGCAAGGCTGATTATGTATAATTAGCCCATAGTAGTTTCCTTAAACTCTTGGGAGTGTACAAAATAAAAGACCCTTGTCGTGTGGCCAGGTCACACTGATTGCCGGAAACAAAGTAGGAGGAAAAAATTTGGCCTCAGAATAAACAGGGATGTATGGCTGTTCTACTTCTGTAATTGAACCATCTACCAGGGATTTCACAGATAAATGCTTGAATTTTCTATCACCTTAGCATGGCTGAAGCTAAGGCCATTTCCATAATATCTGCTGAATATCCACTGGACACCCAGACAATCAATTTTTTGGACTGTGACAATAAACACTTTGCAGCACCTAACACCACAAAACATGGCTTCTGCATTTCCATCTGGGATTATGCAATAGTTAAGAATGTGAGAAAGTGCATTTTCACATTTTAGAAGGGCTCTGTATGAGAATAAAAAGCTTCTGGTGACATTCACCAGTTAATTGAGCCTTTATTAGGAGTGTAGTAGTAGAAAACATTCCTGATTCTTCTTGGAAGCATGTAGTAGTACATCTAAACCCAAAGAATGTAAGCATGCAATATCTAGAGAAATGCAGTTTGGATAGCAACAATTGAGCGAGAGTTCCATAAGCCAAAGAGAAGCATTAAATATTGATAAATTTGGCCTGTTTTTATAGACTGCAATGGATCAATCCATTTTGACTGAGCACAGAGAAGGCTCATGGGCAACTTGCTTGTGCTGCGTAACTACTCACATGCACCACAGCAACAGGATCATAGGGAGCCTATCAGCCCATCAGACAAATATATCACAAGATAAAATAGCTGGAAGCTGAAGTAAAGCAGTACAAATCAATAATAAAATGTTATCTTTGTTTTAAATGAAGAATTATTAATTTAGGAATGATTGCAAGGATTGGGTTTTGATATGACATGTAACTGACGACTTTTAATTAAAATTTTGGTGTTTTACTGAGAGAGGCACTGGAGCATACTCTTGGAGAAGCTGGCAGCTCATGGCTTGGACAGGAGCACTCTACTGGGTTAGGAACTGGCTGGATGGCCGGGCTCAGGGAGTGGCAGTGAATGGTGCTGCATCCAGCTGGCAGCCAGTCACCAATGGTGTCCCTCAGGGGTCTGTGCTGGGACCAGTTCTATTTAATATTTTTATAGATGACATGGATGAGGGCATCGAGTCCTTCATTAGCAAATTTGCAGACGACACTAAGCTGGGAGCTTGTGATGATCTATTGGAAAGAAGGAGGGCCCTGCAGAGAGACTTAGATTGGTTGAATGGATGGGCAGAGTCCAACAGGATGAAGTTTAATAAATCCAAGTGCCGAGTCCTGCATTTTGGCCACAATAACCCCCTGCAGTGTTACAGGCTGGGGCCAGTGTGGCTGGACAGTGCCCAGGCAGAAAGGGACCTGGGGGTACTGGTGACAGCAGCTGAACATGAGCCAGCAGTGTGCCCTGGTGGCCAAGAAGGCCAGTGGCATCCTGGCCTGTGTCAGGAGTAGTGTGGCCAGCAGGAGCAGGGAGGTCCCCCTTCCCCTGTACTGGGCACTGGTGAGGCAGAACCTTGAGTGCTGTGTCTGGTTCTGGCTCCTCAGTTTGGGAAGGACATTGAGACACTTGAGCACATCCAGAGAAGAGCAACGAGGCTGGTGAGGGGTTTGGAACACAAGCCCTGTGAGGAACATTTGAAGAAACTGGGGGTGTTTAGCCCAGAGAAGAGGAGGCTTAGAGGTGACCTTATTGCTGTCTACAACTTACTGAAGGGAAGTTGTAGGCAGATGGGGGTTGGTGTCTTCCACCGGGCGGCAACAGACAGAACCAGAGGACACAGTCTCAAGCTATGTCAGGGAAGGTATAGGTTGGAGATTAGGAAAAAAATTTCACCAAAAGAATAATAAAGTACTGGAATGTTCTTCCCAGGGTGGTAGTGGAATCACCACCTCAGGATGTGTTTAAAAAAGACTGGACATGGCACTTGGTGCTATAGTCTAGTTGAGGCGCTAGGGCATAGGTTGGACTTGATGATTGTCTCTTCCAACCTCATTATTCTGTGATTCTGTGAGTTAAACAAGAATTTGTTTATTTAGTAATACAGCCTATGCTGTGGAGGTCAAGCTACATACCTACAGATTGTTCCATTCTAAGCTTGAAAACTAATCTGTATCTTCACTTTTTTTTTTGTTTGTTTTCAAAAAACAGGAAAAAAGTAGGGTATTTTCTGTGTGGGAAACACAAATTCCAAATAATTTCTTAACACATCACTAGAAAATGATCGTATTTCTGCTGCTGAATCTTGACATTTGTTGAAGAGTTTGATCCTCAAATGCTTTGAATTTACAGAGGAATTTGTTTATTTGTTTGTTTGCTTTTCCTGAGTGAAAATGTTTCTGTTTCTGTGAAGTAACTCAGGCTTCACTAAGAAAACTGTCATTTCTTCTTATCAGAAGGCACAAGTCCTTTTGGACAACCCTGCTCTGTATCCATTCCATCAGGCTTTGTTTCTCTGCTCCACTACCTTGATTTTAATGAAACCTGTCCTTGTGCTTCTGCTTGCTTTGAATTAGCTATTCTTCACCCAGTCAGATTGATTGACTTTTTTGTCTCATGACTGCCCAAGTATGGAACAAGCTTCTTTCACAGCCATCTATACCACTTACAAATTGTTTTCTGGTTTATTTCCATTTATTCTTGTAAACACCAAAGCACAAGAGACTGAAGTCTTCAAACTTTACCGTTTTACTTTATTATTTTACTTAAGAAAACTCTGCTGATTTCCAAGACCTCTCTTTTTCATTTTACTTCTTCATCTGCTTATGCAAAGCAGGATCCTCTTTGGGCTAAGTTGATATTGAGGGATAAACTCTACTTTTTTTTTTCACTGCATATTAATATTGGGGAAAAATAGTCTGTAATCACTCTATCACATAAAGTGTACTAGTCATTTTTGCTTATTTTAATGAAATATGGGCTGTGGATTGTTTACAAATCTGTTAAAATATTACATCTATATAGTATGTTTAAATACTTGGCAACAAATGGAAGGACTTTGATTTCTAGTAATTTTATAACTGGAGGAAATTTTATGGTATTAAATACTACCTTCACATTTTATATTTCATCTTATGAGAGGATCAGCCAGGATCCCTAAGAATTAATCAGCATTTAAGAATGAGCACCAGGAATTTTAGTATAAATTTATCTCACACAACTAAAGCTAGTACACTCGACTTTCTAGTTCTTGTGTCTTTGTTAACTTCCATTGCTACATCAGAACTGTAGCATTTTTCACATCCCCCATTGTGATGTATTTTACATCCAATAATTCTCTGGAGACACAAGACTGAAGGAAAACCTTGAGATGTCATTAAGTCTATTATTGCTTTGCTCCAGAAAGAACAATCATACCAGTGTCATTTCTGACAGGTGTTCCACTAGTTGGTTCTTAAGGACTTTAAAAGATGGAGATTCCACCAATTCTCTTGGCAATTCATTGCAGTGCTTCACTTTCCTACCAATTAAGCTGTAGTTTATACCCGTTACTTCCAGGCACAGAACATGGAAGAATGGATTATTCCCTCTCTTTGCCAACACTTTTTATGTATTTGAAGGTTGTTTGGTTCCAACCATCCTTTCCTTTTAACCTCCTGGGTTAAATAGCCCAATTTGTACAATAAATCCTCATAGGTCACATTTTTATACTACTGAACCTTCTCATTTTTCTCTACTGAATTCTTTCCAACTGGTCCACCTGTAATTGGAAAATTGCTCTGAGTGAAGCCTTTAAATGCCGAATCAATAGGAAAAATTTCTTTATGTCTTGCAGGCTACACTTTAGGTAATAAATTCCATTTGATCCCAAAGAGCTCTGGACCATTTTTCATCAATATGACATTCTCGAATCATGTTGAGCATATCTACAGTTATGGCCAGTTTTAACCCCTGTGTCCTTTGCTGTAGAACTGCTCTTTAAATTACTTTTATCCATCCCATCTACAAAATAGACAATGACTGCTTAATGTATGTGTACCCACTGAATAGCATCTGATTACTTTCAGATTATGCCTCCAGTTTGTCAAGATCCATTTTAATTGTTATACCATTCTCAGTATATTCATCACTAGCTTGGCTGCATCTGCAAATTAGATAACCGTACTCTGCACTCCATCATCCCATTTATTAACAAAACCATTGAACAGCAAATGGGTTAGAAATAAGTATACTACTCTATGAATCCTTCTATTCTGACAATGACCAATTGATAAACACTCTTTCAGTATTCCTTTCAAATTCAATTTCTAGTTCTAGGTCTAGATTCTTCTAGATAAGAAGTCACTATGTTTCTTTAGCTAGCATAGAAGAATCCCAGAAGTCTTTCCAAAATCAAAGTGCAGTGTGTCTGCCCTCAGTCCATATACTCTTTTCCTGCTACTGAAGGAAATTGAGCAAATAGCTTATTGTTAATTTATCACATATAATTGGTGCAAAACAGAATGCAAAGCCTGACTTAGTGAAATCATTTCAATGGATTGTTATCCCATGCTGTGTTTTTCTTCCCACAGAGGAGTTGCCTACCCCCAAAATTTATTGTTTTTTCTGTAGTGCACTGCAAAGTGTCTTGGGAATCTGAAGTACTTTGTATGCCTTGATGAATAGTAGAGATGTTTGTGCTGCACCGCTTTTAGCTTCTCTAAAATGAAAACAAAAGTATCGCTAATCAGGAAAGAAAATAGGTAGCAAACAGTACGTAGCAGATGGTTTAAAAAAAATTGATAAGGGGAGCTAAAGGTGACAGAAGGTTTTTTGGATGGCAGGGTTGAGACCAATAAAAAATTGTGTCTGAAGTCGATTTTGAAAGAAATTAAAGAAATGAAAATTGTAAAAATGGCACAGGCTCATTGCTCAACAGAGATGGTAGATTTATTCACAATAGTACAGGAGCAGAAGTGTTTATGAAATAATTCCATGCTGTGTTTAAAATAGAGATCTCAAAAGGATGATTCTTGTATGATAAAGTACTTTCTAGCCTGTTTGTGGCAAAGGACATTAAACAACTACTGCATTTAATAATTTTTAAAATATCAGGCTGGGAAAATTTGCATCTAATTCCTAAAATCACCATTTGAGTAGCTCTCTGGCTCACTTATCTTAACACTTACTGAATTCTGGGCTTTCTGTGAAATTCCAGAAGACTGAAAAAATGACAATGTCTTGCCAATGGTTCAAAGGGCAGGACAAATGCAGGAGAGGAAGATCTACTAAAGAAGCAAAATATCGTTTAAATACAAGTTTTGCAGTGTAACACATTTCCAACATTTCCATTTATCAAAGTTACTTTAAAAATATAGAGGGATCTGAATTTTTGCCCAGTTAAAACAGATGGCAGGCACTGCAGTGTTTCCAGTCTCCAGCTTCAAGTTTTGAAGGAGGCTCAAAATTAGTTAAAACAAAAAAGTAATTGAGCTGTCTGACACCCTCTGTTGTAAACAATTATTTATACCAAGCAACTTTTCACAGCTCCATCAGTTGTATGAAGTGTAGACCAGGATTAGTCAGTATGTAACTGGCAGCAGTTACAATACTTTAGCAAATCAGAGAAAATGCATATCCTTCTGCTGATCTATATTTGGTTATGTATTGCATTCTCATGTTTATGCTTTTGAGAACATTACTATTCATCAACTGCCTTCAAGATAATGTGCTCTACATAAGCAATCATTTTGTATTATCATCAGGTTTTATGCTCCTACCTGTACAAAAATATGTAAATTTAAAATTTCTTTATTACTGTCGGAAAAGCCTGATTATATCTGGGTTTGCATGACAAAAGCTGATGGACAAGGCCGTTGTCCTCAAGAAGTCAATTGAAATGCTTCAAACCAAGACCAGAGATAATAAAAAATGACCATTCCTGAAACTTTGGTAATCAGCTTTGATAGATAGCCTTAAGATGCTCAGCTGGCTAACCTTTGAGTTCAGCTGGAAATAGGACAGACTTTGCTTTAACCCAAAGTCCAACCCAAAATACTTTCAAAACCAAACACAAATATCTCAGAAACTTAAATCTAACTATTGAGCATTCAGCTCAAAGGTCTTAGATGAGAGATTTTGTGCATTTAGTGTGTGGCAGATAGCTTTATTTGCCATCTTTTTTTTTTTTTTTTTTTTTTTAATCCATATCTCTTGTAACTAGCTATTTCATCCCTCAAAGCCTATGTCACAAGCATCTAGCTTCATACATCTTGACAAAAACACATCCTTGGAGGACTGTTCAAGGATGCTGAGATTTCAATTCATCTCACCCTGGAGGCATTTCTACAGCATGATTCATCTAGTCCCAAAGTAAGCATCTAAACTAGGTCTGATGAATCAAGTCTTAAACCCCCTATTTCTTTCCCTTTCCCCTAAAAAATGGGCAGCCCACCAGATGTCAGAGTCTTCATTTTGGATATCCATAGGGAGGAGAAAAAATTCTAAACCCCATGCTTCACGAAGTAGAAATAGTCTGTGTGGTTTTGTTTTATCATTATTTCTTCATCTCTAATAATCTTAACATGTATGAGCAAAACATTAGTTTTCTAGATCTGTTTGCCAGAACCTTCCGCACAGTCACTTATTTTAAAGGTCAGAAGTTTGGTTCAGTGTACTAGTGTCTGTATACCTTCCCCAAAGATTTAAGCAGTTGTTTACTAACCACAACAAGAATCTCTAGACACCTGGATAGATAGGTCTATTATTGCAAAGATTGCAGTTTCAAGTCAAAGTGGATTAACATTTATGCATTTTACAGGTTTCTGTACAAGATAAAATCTAATTTCTCTATACTGGCCTCTAAACCATTTTTTACTCTATTCTGTATTCCCTTTTAAGTCTCACTGCTCACTGTCCTCATAGTCATAAATGAAGGACATAATACTTTGTTTCACTTGTAAATGTCAAGCGGTGTAATGTTATAATCTATGTTACCAGTAACACTAATAACGCTGCAGACTAGACTGATCTGTCTTCATCAAAGGCTATGCATCAGTTGAGACACTGTGCTGATGATAACCTGAGTCAGCTATAAGGGAAAAGGGCTCTGTAATATGTAGGTCACTACCAGGGTTCATTTCAGCAAACACCTGCAAATCCCACTTCACCAGAAAAAAAATTCACGCCGGCAAAAACAAAAGCAAGTGCAGAGAAGATATATGAATGTATTTATAGCCTCATGCCCTACCCATGCACAAAAGAAGCTCTTGATATCTTTTTGAATATCTGTATAATCCCTGTCTTCACACAATTTTAGATTATTTTTGCATTGATTTTTTCAGATGGCTTCCAAGACACATTTTCAATGTGCCTATTAAAGCAGTATAAACATGTTGATGTCTATGCCAGCAATGAAGGACACTGCAAAACCAGACCTGGAGCTGCACTCCAAGCATAGGTGTACTAAAAAGAAATTCCTAAATATAAGCAGAGTAAAAAACTCTTCTATTAATTCTCATTTAACATCTGTCCTGCACACAGAGGTGGAGGGAGGAGTCCTCTAAGTGACCAGTTAGGTTCACCAGCCCTTCAAACAGAGGCTTACCTCATTGTCTGCGCAGCAATAAATTAATCTAAAATATTCAGGGGTTTGTTGGGTTTTTTTTAAATTTAGATTCATTGCAATTATTTGGGTTTTTTTTCCTCACTGTAGTTAGTGGAGTGGGAAGTTTATGAAAAAGAGGAGTGTTGCTTAACACTGAAATCTAATTAGCTCACTGTGCAACACATACTCACAACTAGTATGTTTAAATAATGCATCCCACTTCTTATTGACTGCCTTGGCTGCTGCCTTGGTATTTTCCTTATCTATTGTTCTTATTCAAGGAGGATTCATTCAGAGCACCTACTTGTTTATACATACTGATATTACACACTAAAATAAAAATGAATGTCTATTAAATTATTTTTGTGTATTAATTGAATCTTCCCCACTGGAATCCCCTAGCTCCATTTTTTTTCATAAGAAGATAAATAAACGAAATATCTTGAGCTACCATGCACCATCAGTATAAATGTCAGCTCTATCCCTACCTAGAGGGTTTGGCGTTTATTTCTCAAGAGGGCAGGTGTTGGTTTAGCTTTCCTTGCCTCCAGTTTGCACAGCTGAATAATTTAAAAAGGACTCAGTCCTGAAAGATAAAATGAAGATGGAGTATATTGTTTCTGGCTAACAATCCCCGGTGCTGTAGGTGGCATTTTCTGCTAATACAGCTTGAAGTAGAATTGCTAGCAAAACCAGAGATTTGAATCATCATAATTAAGACTGTGTCAAATGGGATTTTTCTTTGAAAAAGAATACATACATAAATAATACTAAGTGTGTAAGCCACCAGTATATATTTAATCTATGTATCAGTTACATCCCTAAATGAATGGTCGTTCAGTGAGTTCACTAAAATTCCTGCATCCTAAATATCAGACCAAAGCAGCAACTGTAGACAAATGTTCTATGAAAAATGTTCTGTGTAAACATTTATTGCCTTTGAAAAATACTATATTTCCCCATAATTAGTAAGCTGGCAAAAGGTGTAAAACTTCAAATTCTCTTCCATCATTACAATCAGAGTTATGCATAGTAGGTCTGACATGGTTGCAATGCCATTAAAATGGATGCAGTGTAAGCATATAATACAGGGCTTTGTTGAAATCAAAGGGTTTGCAGCATAAATAAGAGAAACAGAAGTTTGGAAAGGTTGAAGTGAAGAAGGAATTTGCCCAGGGCCACACATAATTAAGTGTTAAAGCTCCAAATTGATTCAGGATGCCTGGGCTAACTGAGTAATGTGCTGTCTTTTTTTTTGACAGTGTAGGGAAAGGTGTGTGTTTTGAAGAAATACCATGATTCTGCACCATGTGCTAACCTCTGAATTTGTCTAATAGGGGTTTGATCTCAATTTTCTGTGCAACTCAACCCTGATTTTTTTCTGTGCAAAATTCAGTCTTGGGCAAAATAAGCTGCATGTGTGCAGCTGCACACTGCTGTTCTTCAGTCTGTGTCCTCCCAAAAGTAGTGCTTTATTAACAATGACAGTAGTTTGTAATTGAATATTCAGATAAATTCTGCATGAGGTCAAAATGGTTTATCTACAATCAATCTCCAATTGATTTGCCTGTACAGCCAAAGTATTTGCATATCTCCTCAAACATTGAGCTGAGAACACACTGAACAGCATGGTGAAGCATCCCTCAAGAGCCAGTAGATACAGGGGGGTCAAGGTGAGGGTCAATGCAATACCCAGTACAGCAGCAGAGAAGTCATCAGTTTGAATTTATTCTCATCTGAGGGACAACCTCATTTGCTCTTGTATATTGAGGGAGGGGAAAAAAAGGGAAGAAAGAAGGAATAGGTGGTAATTGTGAAAATGTCAAGGAAAATAGAGAAAGAGAGAAGATACAGAAGAAATTGCAACTGTAAGTAAAGCAGAAAAGATATCCCTCCAAAAGTAATATAATGTTCAGCAATGTCAAGTACAAGCAGACTAGTTGCCCTTCTCTCAGAGCACTTTTCCTGCCTTCATCTCCAAAATGCACAGCTCGTGATGCTGCTTGAAGAGGCCTCATGATACCATCCAAATACCTCTCTGCCTGAACAAATATCAGCTGCTTCTGTGTCTGTGTCATTCCTGACCGATATTTACCTAACCTGTCCTTAATCGTGTCCCCAAATAGAGACTGAACATCAGTGTCCTGCCTTAGATCTTAACAAACCATTTTCAGTGTCTAACTCAGTGACTTAAAATCTTTTTATTCCAAAAATACCTTCAGACATTTCCTGTTGCAGCTGCAGGTCAAGTCAAATGAAACCACACACCACACATTACTTTTCTTAATTACCCATCACAAAGTATTTTGAGACATCCACACAGAAATTTTGCAATATGTGAAGACTAAGCCCAACTAATTTAACCAATTTATTCTTAAGTAATGTATTCTAGACCATCCAGCATTTGAGTCCTTTTGAATCATTTGTAATCTCACTTCAAACATTTTCCTGGACTGAGGCAACACTCCAGTGGGACAGAGCAGTCCTGCTGTGGCATACCTGGTCTAAAGGAAAGAAGAAGTATAATTTTGCACATCCCCACAGTCTGGAGTTTACATTATTCGCTGCAGAATATCTGGGTTTGGGTTTCTTAGGCAGGAAAGAATTGTTGAAAGAAAGAAAGAGTTCTTTCTTCAGGGAAAGAATTGTTGACTTGTACTCAGTTTGTGATCTGTAAAGCTTACATCATATAAAGATCTGCTGCTGAAATAGTTGTTCCCCTCTTATTTGTGCAGCTGATTATTCCTGCCTAAATGCAGTTCCTTATATCTATCCCCAGTGAATAGCATCCTATTTATTTCAGACCATACCTTCAATTTGTCAAGATCACTTTAAATTCCAATCCTGTCTTCCAACATACTCACAGTCCCTTGCAGATTAGTGTCATTAGCAAATCTAATAAGCATGTTCTCATTCCTTTCATTTTTGGCAATCCCCTGAGATTACAGCACAGTTATGACCTTGTTAAATTGTAGGGATAAGATACATACTTTTCTGCAACACTTTAAAGCAGCCACCATCAATCAAATAGTCTTTGAGGATGTTTGTTCTCAAGAATTCTGTACAGGTCTCCAGGAAGACAGGGTAAGTCTACACTGTCTTTGAAGGAAATCCCAAGGCCAAAGTCAAAGTGTTTTGTTCAGCTCCATTATCGAGCCTCCCTCACAGCACCAAACATGTTCAGACACTGGTACTCTATTCTTGTACCAGTGAAGTCCCATCAGGAGGACATGTCCGGGGCTCATCCACTTCAAAATACACATCAGCTGCCTTCGAAGCATTTTATAAAGGCTTCCTTAGCAATGGGGAAGGTGCAACAATTGAGATGTGTCAGAGGGCCAAGCCTCTAACAGGGTAAAAGAATTTTCCCCACACTATGAAAAGGGTTGTGATTGTGTGCTGCCTGTAGAGGTGACCAAAGATGCCAGATGTGACCCACTCTTGAGTCCCATCTGCGCTAGTGCTGGGAAAGAATTTGTCTACCTGCCAGGAAAGCACAGAGCCTGAAATTCAGGGAAGCACTTCTGCCTCAGCGCTGCTGAGGCTGCACCTCAAATCCTGTGTTTGGTTTTGGACTCCTCACTGCAAGAAAGGTATTGAGATGCTGTAGTATGCCCAGAGAAGAGCAATGAAGCTGGTGAAAGGTCTAGAGAGTGACTCATATGTTGAGAAACGGAGGGAGATGCGGCTGTTTAGCCTGGAGAAAGGTCTAGAGAGTGACTCATATGTTGAGAAACGGAGGGAGATGCGGCTGTTTAGCCTGGAGAAAAGGAGGCAGATCAAGGGTGAACCTTATTGGTCTTCACAACTACCTGAAAGGAGGTTGTAGCCAATGGGGATCAGTTCTCTTCTCCCAAATAACAAGCAACAAGATGAGAAGAAATGGGTCAGTTTGTGCCAGGGCAGGGTTAGATTACATGTTAGGAAAAATTCCTCCACAGAAAAGCCTGTCAAGCATTGGAACAGGCTGCCCAGGGAAGTTGTTTAGTCCCAATCCTTGGATGTTTTTAAAAGATGTGCAGACTTGGCACCTGGGGACATGGTCTAGTGGTGGGCTTGGCAGCACTGCATTAGTGGTTGGACTTGATTATCTTCAAGGTCTTTTCCAACCTAAATGACTCAATGATTCTACAATTAGGATTTAATCCAACTCTGACTCCAGCAGCAGGATGTGGGTATGGTCTGCCACAAAATGTTCTGGCAGAAAATGACTGGAACATGCCCTGCCAGTGGCCCTTTCTCCACTCCTCATAAGAGCAACGAGAAATATCTTAGCCTCTCTACACAAAGGTAGTTAAAGACTGGCTAATATAACTGGTCAGTGCTACGGGCAGTCTAGTTTTTGCTAAAGTACAGTTCCATTTTACTTCTGGACATGAAAATGTTTCACTTTTCCAAAAATCTAATCCCCAGTAATTTTTCTTCAGCTGCTATAATTCCTAGATTTAGATAAATGTCATCTCAGATGGAATTAAATTCATTGAACAATGTCTATTATGTTTAGGCTTTTGTGTCTTTAGTTGCTGTTTCTTTGAAGCAAAGGAATACATAAGTTTATTTACAAATTGCAAATTTAAAACAGTTCCAAACACCTCCAGTTACTTCATCTACTTCAGTTTAACCAAAGGTCTGAGAAAAAGGAAAATTATGGAGGGGAATCAGCCCACAAAAAACTAAAGAAGCATTTATTTGTGAGATTTCTGTAACTCTCAGTGCCACAATGGGAACCATGAAAATGCTGAAATATACTGGTAACATGAGGAAAAACTTCACAGAACAAGTGAATGGTGTAGTAAGTTGCTCATCACGTTGAAATAAACATCCTTGAAAACATCTGGTATAAGCTAAATGTGCTGCAAATAGACCTGCTCTAAATTGCTGAGGTTAAGCTAATTAGACATTTAGTTGTCCATCCCCTGCTTTTGTTTTCCAGCTAATCAACTGAGCAAGGTCAAGGGTCAGAAAAACTCACTCACACATATGCTGGGGGGGGGGGGGCAGACAGCTCTTGTTAGGCTCCTGATAAAGGAAATTAGCAGATGACTTTTTGATAGAAGGAGCTGGATTTCCTTTGCTGGAAATAGAATGAACTCATATTAGCATTAATAGATCTTCCCATGGAGAGACCCATCATAATTAGTGATCATCATTTATCATCATCAGAATTTCACCAACAGATCCTAATCACTCCTTTCCTCAATTACCCACAGAAAAACAGATGTATGTTGAAAGTGTTGAATGCAGGAGACCACTTTATGCCTGGTAGAAGATATAGTGTGCCTGTGGCATATTTAGACAATTAATTTTACTTTTTGTCATACTTATAACAAGAAAAAAAATTGTGCCTATTTTGCTTTTTAAAACACCAGTGTAAAGGCATGGTTGTCATGGTTTGACGCTGGCACAATGCCAGTGCCCCCATGAAAATACACCCCCAGTGGCAGCTGTGAGATGTGACCAGGAATAGAGCAAAGCAGGCTCCAGCTTAAGAATAAAGAGGGGAAAAAAAAAAAGAAACTTTATTAACTACAATATATAGGAAAAAAAACTTCAGAATGAAAACCTTCCAAATACATTCCCCTTCCTCCTCCCTTTCAGATAATCAACTTTCAGTCCATCACCGCCCCTCAGATAATCAACTCTCAGTCCATCACCTCCCCTCAAATAATCAACTCTCAGTCCATCAGGGAGAGAGGAGTCCCCCCTTGCACCACAGACTTCCCCCGGAAACACAGCTGAAACCTCTTGTGTTTCCGTGTCACTCGTGGCACCGCCCAGAGAACATCTGCCCTCATGACCTCTTGTTCCATGTCCAGTGCTCTCACCACTGTCCATGGACCAGAACTGCTTCTAGGGTTCCTTTTTTAAGGATGCTTTGCCCAGTTCCAAAAAAAGCAACANTCTCTCTCCCGGGGGATTGGGGGGGGCCCCGATGCCTCTCTCTGTCCTCCACCCTTCCATCTTGCAGGGCCTCCACCCCCTCCTCTGCCGAGGCTCCGGCCTACCTCACCAGGCCGCATGGCCTCCCCTTCCCCACCCAGCCCTGGCTGGGCAGGGGAGCTCTGACCTCCTTCACAGACCGGAACCAAGAGGGTTCTCCTGGGCATTCTCTGCTCTTTTAACCCCCGTGTGTTCTCAGAGGCGGTGCACACCTTCAGTGGCCAAACCAGGTGCCAATATTCAAATCCAAGCACTGATTGGTTTGACCACAACCTCCCAAGAAAAAACCTCACTTCCTGCTCAACCTAGGACATTGGTTTTTGAAAGAAATTGAAGAACTACTTTTAAGGGTGCAGAAACTCTGGGAGGAAATTGCTTATATATTCCCTTAGTTTGTATTTTCCTTCTCTTCCTCCGCATGTTCCATATTCCAAAATCTTTTCTGACACAGGATATATTTCTCATCATATATCTATTATGTGAGATTTTCAGGTCTCTCCTCAATCTATTTCAGCTGTATCCAGCTGGCAAGAGATGTTGAAGAGGTGTAGGTGTGGGCTACACGGCTCCCAGGCCTGGGACACTTCTGTACCAGCATCACCTGAGGTAGATCAGTTGGCACACCAGACATGACACCCAGTAATGCCATTTTCTCTTTCTGTTATCTCACTTTCTGAGACTGTAACACAAAGATGGCATTCGGCACTGGTAAGGAAAGCCAGACTCCCTGAATTGCTGGAGTTGGAGGGTCCTTCTGGGTCATCTTGTCCAAAGTCCTGGATTGGATCCAACTTCTCAATGCTTTAATCCAACAACCAGGAGAGAGAAAGGAAAAAAGAACAAAAACGCCTTATTGCGGTGACAGATCTGTTCGTTACACATTATTTAAAATTATGAAGGAGAAGATATTTATCCATCCCTCCTATCTCATGTAACTTCCTTTATTCTTTATCCTCTGTACAGTGGAGACAGCTGTGTGCAAAAGTCAGCTGGGCAAAGGAAATGGTGTCAGCTCCATAGATTATTCCTATTACCTGTTAAATCCTTACTTATCCCTTCAGTCACGGGCGCACACTGAAGGCAATAAAATGAGTAAGAAGCAAAAGAAGCAAAGCTGATAGATAGGTTTATATATGTTTTTATGGTCAATAAGAACTTCCCCATTAATGAGCAAGTTAATGATTACATTATCTTTAGATTGTGGTGCCTAACTGCCTACTAGACTAAACAGTGAGTTCTAAAAGTATTTCATAATGTACTAAATGTGTCTATTATGAAAATCAGTGAGTAAAACCTTTTTTAAATTAAGAAACATGGGTGTTAACAATCTTTCTTCTCACCCTTCACGTCATACTGCCAGTTTGCAGAAGGCTTAGTTACATCAGGTACTTTGACCTCCAGCTCTTTTACTAAGGATTTTATACCAGATGGTTAGATAATATACTTTACATGTCCTGCTCCATGTATTCCTCTTCATTTTAGCACCTTATTATGGGCTTGTAGTTCTTTTATTCCTTTTATGCATTCTTTGTATTCTTTTTATGCATATACTTTCTTGGATTATCAATTTATGTCATTCATTGCCAGTATGTTATTTTCAACAAAATTGTTTTGATCCTTCAAACAAATGTCTACACAGAGATTTCCTGCTACATAGCACAAGCTAGAAAAAGCAAATTTCAAAAAGTAATAAAGAACTACATAATTCAGAGATCATTGCCTGACCATCTTTACATTTTGATGTGCTTGAATCTTCTCTGATTAGTGAAAACAAGATTAAATATGCTTCAAAATTGAAACAGGATGGAAGTTCGTATGTATGGTGTCACCACCTCGTCTTACTCTGTAGAGGAAAATTATGTCAGAAATTATTTGGATGCAATAACATTTAATGCCCATGTGCTTGTTCTAATGAATTCATTATTTCCTTTGCACTCAGTTGTAGCAGTGATATTGTGTTAGAGCGCAAAGTCTGTATTTTCATTTAATTTCCTGCAGGCTTTTTTGTTTGGCTCATTTATCTTTCCTTATCCCTTGAAACCATCTATAGTAATTCAGTTCACTGCAGCTACACCTTTTGACAGAGACAGAAATAATCAGTTCCAGGCACTGCTGATTCCAAAGTCAGCTAACAACTAACTCATGATTCTTACCATTTTATGCTTTTTAGTTTAATGGAGACTTTTGGACAGCATTTCTTTTTCTTTTGTCCTGTCAAGGAGTTCATCCATTCTCTTTCTCTTCTACTGAATCACAGTTTGAGTAGTGGTACAAAATCAAATCACACAGAGATATAACAAAATAAAATTTTGGCTTGTTATTTCCAGTTCTATTTAATGTCTCTCAAAATATTTCCTTCCATAGTACAGTAGTGTCACTGAATATGCCAATAAAACCTTTAAAATATAAGACAAACTCATGTAAATACAATATCCATTATCCTTAAGCTTATGCAAATGGACAAATGCTTCTTAAAAGTTATTATGTTGTTTACAGTTAAGTTAGGATACTTCATGTGATTTGAGTAATTAATTTTTTTCTGCTGAAGACAGTGTTCATGAAGGTTTCCTGACAGGTGGCAACCATTTCTTAACATAGAGGGTAACCTTTCTGCCCCTCCTGCCTTGTCTGTGCCTTCTGACCAGCCTGCAGCCATTGATAGCCACACTCCTGTCCTGTCATAAAACTCATCCCACTAGCTCTCAGTAATGGTAACTGTCTTCAATGTGTACTTCCAAATTAAAATAGCAAAACAAACTTTCAAACATTAAATACAAACAAAATTATTTTTTCCAATTTTGACCATTCAAAATTTCTATGAAATCAATTGTATATTTTTGGCCTGATAATTGCTACCAATTATCAAGCGAAGAATGAAATAAAGCCACAAGATCTTTTTTGTCTTTGGTTTGATACTTGTGGGCATCATTCTCTGCTCTGCATTTCTCCAGTGCTTTCTCTGTGTTTCAACAAGGAAAAATGACTGGTTTTCATGTTCAAGGGCCCTCTTGGACAATCACAATCCTATTTCCACTCTGTGTTAAGAAGCTAACTTCTGTCACCAAAGGGCTATATTGTCTTGCAAGTCGTTAAATGTTTTATTGCTTCCTTTTTATTTCCTTGTACTTGATAAGAATTCACTAAACAAACTGCAGAAATAGCAAGTCAGTGCCATACAGATTCCTTCTTCCAACTTTAACCCCTTCACCTGGCTCTATCCATACAGTTTTGACATGTATCTGTAGGCCACCTGGGATATTTCCTGTCTTTTTTTCTTTGCTTGGGCAATACAGAAGAGAATAAAATGCAAATCCCTGTAGGGGACCCCATGTACAATTTGTAAAGTCAAATGGAAGGAACTATAACTGTATGCCAGCAGCCTCGACTTACTTTGTGGAGTATTTGAAGTCTCAGATATACTCCTTAATGACTCTGGTATGTCTATAAATTTTCTCTGGATTTCTTAAGGATTTTCCCTGATGCATTAGAAAGAAATGTGCACGGATTGACAACAACTAACTGTTCATAATTTTTTTTTTAATTCTTTATTTCTGCCTGTTGGACACTGTAAATAATTGCTGTTAACCTCACGAAGGTTAAAATTTTGTAACCAAACAATTTGAAAAGGCTACCTGCTTAACTATGAGATTTTGCAGCCAGGGAAACAAATTATATTCTAGTCCACATCCTCTTGTGAAATAGATGTCATTTAGGAGAAGCCCTTAAAAAGAGATTTCTTAATTGGAAAAACATCATTTTCAGTCACAAGTGGCTGAGCTGAAGTGTGTCCTCAGAATATCAATATGAGCTGAAGCTATTAAAATGTCATGGTTAACCTTTTTTAAAAACCTAATTTAATTAGAAAAATAATAATTACAGTATTCTTGACAGTTAGAAACACCTGCCTCAAATGAGCAACATGTAAACTCTCAATTCCAATGGCAACACTCTACTGGAAAAGCAACATATGATCAATGAGATTGTTAGAGAATACTGTGATTAACTGCTGGTTTTGCTATTGGAAGAATTTGCTGGACCGTGATGGAGGGTAGGCACAATTTATTTCCAGATCACACCTAGGAAAATGTTCTTGCACATGTCAGCAGCTCTTATGCATAATATAAAATAAAAATCAGACTAATCGATGTTCCTACACTGTGTAAGTTTCCTTGCTTTTTTCTCAAATCATGAGAGCAGAGACCCCACAAACTGAAGGAAAGCAGCAGCATGGCACCCTACAGGGTATTTTTTCATTAAACCTGCATGAGGTAGAGCCTCGCTCTACCTAGCATTTTGCAGGTACATTTTCACTCAGACAAAAATAATTATATCTCATGTCAGACATGGAGACAAGTTTCCTTTTAGTGCAGGGGCTGCTGGAATAAAAGCAGTCCTATTAAATGGAACTGGATTACCTGAGGCAAACTGTGGCCCTAAGATAAAACTATGCTGGCATCCTAACATGAGAGATATGTGGAGGTCAGCTGATGAAATATGTTGGAAAGCTTGTTCGATGGCTTATAATTGGAAATAAATATCCAAAATAATCTCCCACAGATGTGGGACTGGAGAATCACTGTTCTTCAGAAAACAGAGGAGTCTTGCAACAGAGTCCTTAGGACCAACAATTTTAGGAAGACACTCTAATACTTTGGAAAACAATTCTATTTAAGGGGCAGTGGGATCACAAAATTCAGTGTGCACGGGATTGTGCAGGCTACAGTAGTAGTTAATTTAGTTGAAAAGTGTCCTTTGACAACATTCATGGTCTTTTAATTGCATTGATGCTACATTTTGGAGTTCTCTTGACTGGATGTCATGCATCTAATCATGGGGTCCTTTTCAGTAATGACACTTTTGGCTCCCCGTATTCCCTGACAGAGGGCCAGGCCTTTACTGTGCTCTTCATACTCATGGGAAAATAAATCTCACTCAACCCTTTTTCCCCACAATCCCCATTTTCCAGTTCAAATGTGTAATGGGATTTCACCAGGAGGTGAATCACTGCAAGAACCAGCAAATTTACATTGCAGAGATTTGGATCCTGGTCTAAATCCTATGAAAACATCCATCCCAGCTCTGCTGTGGACATGTGTCACTTATGAAACAGTGTCTATTACGAAACAAGGAAGGACATAGCCTGGGTTGGACTAATCTAAGTATGGCAGAGCTAAGAGTTTCTCTCAACCTCTGTGTCACTGACCTCCCTTTATACAACACAGCTGGTACAGGAATTTCTTCATTGTATTTCTGTGTACTGTAAAATCTCATAGGCATTGCCTGTTGCCTGTTCTTGTCGACCACCTCCTTCCTATTCTTTCTCGCTTCAGCAGGCTCCAGACAACTACAAAATGCTGGCACCAGATGAGTTAAAATATAAAATGCAATTAAATTTTTATATCTCTGCACAGAGATATGTACTGTGCTTTTTGTCTTCAGGTAGAGAAAATTAATAAAAAGGACTAATAGAAAAGATATGCTAATCTACAGCTTTGAGAGTGCACTCAGCCTTCCCTGAAGTTGAGATTTCAAGGAATAAATGACTCAAATCAGGCCATGGAGATAGGTCAGGAAATCATAGCTCTTTTAAGGCATGATTGCATACTCACCTCTGTAACAATTGCTACAGATTGTGACTAATTTTTCAGCTATCTTTATACTGATTTATAAGTATTATAGGAAAGAAACTGGAGTAAAAGAGGCTTTTAATTCTAGCCTCCTGTTACACAGCAAAACAATACGCTCAGGACTGCCTGCTATTTCCTTCAATTCCTATGCCTCTTGAGAAAACCTTGAATAGCAGTGCTGTCTACTTCCCTGGTTCACACCGTGACTTTTTGAACAAGTCACTTTTGCAGGTCAGTGGCCATTTACAACGTATTCAGGTGTGCAGGCACTGGCCTGACATCTTCTGCTCTCTGCTGGCCTGCCAGCATGAGCAGCAGTGCCAGCAGGGGCTCCTTCACTCAGCCAGCTTGAGGGAACAGTGGTTCCTCATTTGATCAAGCTGGGTAAAACCAAGAGTTGACTAGTAAACCTGACTGACACTTGTCCATGTTGTTGCATATCTGAGGTAGCCTACAGCAGCTATAAGCTGCTCTGTTCTGTTTTCTCCACTCACTTTTGCTCTATATTCTTCATAAAATCATGGAATGGCTTGGGTTGGAAGGAAAATTGAAGATCGTCTAGTTCCAAGGCCACCACTGTAGTCAGGAATGTCATCCACTAGA
>VYZP01041156.1:1581-20495 GCA_013400635.1 Hypocryptadius cinnamomeus
ATTAGGAGGGTCATGTCCTGGCTTCTTTTTCTAGTGCCATTAGGAGCTGCATCAGGTGTACTGTTGAGTGGTTTTTATTTTTTAACTTGCATGTTGTGAAGTCAGGAACATCATTAAAAAAAGACAAAATTATAATCCACATATCACATCACTGAAATCTGTAAGAACAGATCTGCTTGAAAGACAAACCCAAAACATAAAAGATGTTAAATTTCCATAGTTCATATTGACCTCATGTACTTGTACAAATGGAAGACATATTTTCTTAAATTAAAAAAAAAAGAAGAAGAAGAAGAAAGAATAATTTGACGCATTTAGTGTCTGTATATAAATTCAGAATTTTTTTTCTGTCTTGTTATATTTTGTTGAAAAAACCCTACCAGTGCAAGCAGACCACACATAACCAAGAGGCATTTCCTCATTAAAAAGAACATTTTTCTGTTTTCTGGAGGTTCCCAGTTTAGCCTGTTTCTTAATCATTTTTCAGATAGTAATATACCTGTACAAAGTGGGTAAAGGGAGGTATAGCTGAGGCAACGTTAATATGAGCCAAGTGATTTTCCTTCTTGCAAACAGTCCCTTCACATAAGAGACAGAGTGTAAATCTTCATCAATTAATTATACTGAGATATAAGACAGGAACAAATGGAAGCTGTATTAAATGTATCTGTGGATATAATTTCAAGTGCTCTTCCCACACAAGACCCATAACACTTTTCCTAGTAACTAAGGTGTCATTGAGTCTCACCATTAAATTCTTGACTCCTCATGCAGAGTTCCCTTCCTGATCTATTCCTTTTACAAATCCAAATAGCAAATCTAGTGTTTGCTTTCCCACCTTGCAGGATAAAACATCCCCATCAACCAACTAATTCCAGCAGGCTGATCTAGGAAAATGTCATCTAAACAAGCTGACTGGTGTCCAAGCATCAGTACTGCAGGAAAAACAAATAAACAAACAAACCATAGACCTTTTTTGTCTTGCTAGAGATGAAAATGTAAGTCCTTTTCCAAAATAAGTTGGAGGGGGGTCTCATACCTGGGAGGAATTAATCTAGTGTATTTCTGAAAAATATTTAAATGGGATGAGCATGGGAACTTGCCATGTATTCGGAAATTTAATTTAGTACATGATAGCCACTGTGTTTTCTTCTGCTTCCGTGTGGAGTTGTTTAATGTACAAGGATATTCTGTAAGGACAAGGATATTCTTATTTTTACATGCATAAAAAACTGTGAAGATTCACTCACTTAAGTCTTCTTCCAGAAAATGATAGTGGAAATTACACTAGTGTGGAAGAATTATACCGCACACAGGTTGCTCTCTTCTGTAGCCAGTCATTAAGTTTGCAAAATACTTCTAAGATCCAGCCATTAACCCCGCACTGCCAAGGCCACCACTGAACTGTGTCCCTAAGCAACACATCTACACATTGTTGAACACTTTCAGGGATGTATATTCCACCACTTCCCTGGGCAGCCTGTTCCAGTGCTTGACCACCCTTTCACTGAAGACATTTTTCTTCATATCTATCCAATCTACACCTCTCCTGGCACAGCTTGAAGCCGTGTCCTCCTGTCCTATTGCTTGTTACCTGGGAGAAGATCCTGACGCCCATCTGCCTACAGCCTCCTTTCAGACAGCTGTAGACAGCAATAAAGTCTCCCTTGAGCCTCCTCTTCTCCAAGCCAAACACCCCCAGCTCCCTCATCTCCTCCACATCAGACTTGTGCCCCAGACCCTTCCCCAGCTCTGCTGCCCTTCTCTGGACTCTCTCCAGCACTTCAATGTCCTTCTTGTCATGAGGGGCCCAAAACTGGACACAGGACTTTAGGTGCAGCCTCAGCAGCGGCAAGTCCTTTCTCAAGCTGGTGGACTGTTCACTCACAGCAAAACCCCAATACATCTTTCCAACATTCTCATCTCACACCATTTGAAGATGGGATTGGGATCAGATGACTTCCTGAGGTCCCTTCCAACCTGAACATGCTACGATGCCTGCAGAACACTGGCAATCACATCAGGTGGCCATAACCTCAGCACCTTTCATTTCCTATTTATTCCTTTTTCCTGCAGGAGTCAGTTGCACTCACCTGCCTCAGCCTGAGTAACTGAAATATTTCCTTTTTACGCATAATATGCATAGAGTACAGGGTGCTACAGGGTAATTTTCCCTTTCCAGCTTCCATATTTATTTCACGGAAACTTCCTTTATCAACCACATTCGTATTCTTAGAAGTGTGTTCATTTCAATAAAAATGACTTACTGTTTTATGGAAGTTGAAGGCCAATGACCCAAATCCTATAAATCATTAAAAATACTTTCTGCCATAGAATCCTAAGTTGCTTTTTTCTCAGTAGCAGAGAAAGTATTTTACTATAAAAAGTTACATTTTGCCCATACTAAAAATTCTGCATTAAAAATACACTAAATGAGGGACAGATGTTTAAAACAGCAGACCTACAATGAAGCATTAAATATTGCTGGCACAGTGCGCCCTTTGGTACAGTTTAGTCTCTTTTTGCAATAGGCATGTTTTCACAGCTGTAAAAGCACCAAAAATTACTGTCTGTGCTCCAATATTAATATAGAAATCTATTAAAAAATACACCAGACTGCTGAACAGATTAAACTATTGTTCATACATTCTATCATTAAAATCATTTGCTTTAAAAATTACTACTAATGTCAAATGTTTTGAAATTGTTTAAGAGGAATAGTGTCACTTTGAAGAATATATGGATTATCTATACAAAACCAAACAATTCCACTTTTTTCAAAATAAAAATGGAAGCCTCCAAGAAATCAAAGAAATCAAACCTGCTACTTGATGTTTTGCTCAATGACAAGCTGTCCGACCCACAGCAGCACAGGGGAGGTGAATGATCTTGTGTGAAATTGCTCCAAACCTGCGCTGAGGATGCAGTGTAGGATTAAAGCCTTTTTCCACAGATACTGGTGGTGTCTTAGAGCTATGGGAGAAAGTGAGACAGGTCATGGAAGAGCAGATTCTGTGGTCTAGGGGGTTTTTGTGTTAAAACATGAGAAACATAAGCAAGATGGGCAAAGAGATAACACATAGAACAGAATGATAATATTAAAATCTTCAGACCTAGTAACTGTGAGGATGAACTTGGTAAATCCATAAACCACAGTAGGATATGCTCACCACTATACATAGGTTCTGCTACATTTAATTTCTATGTTCCAGGCTGGTGGCTCAGAGCTCCAAAATCAAACATCAGAAGTTCACACGCTTTGCCGAATTTTGTCTCAGTCTGTGCTTCATTTACTTGAGCACTAAGCAATCTGTGATCATCATAGTCCTGATGAAGTGATGCCTACTTAAGTTTGCAACCTGTCTGGAATAAAAATAGTTCTGAGATGTCCATAGCTCAATTTGTTTTAGTCAGTGCTAATTCAAATATTAATTAGGAAGATTAGTCCTTGTGACATGAGATTCTTTTACTACTCAAAGCAAGGAGATGAAATGTTACAAAAATCTGCATATAATGTTAAATGAAAGGTGGAGGACATAGCTTGGATCCTTGAGGAAACCAGGAAAAAATAATTCTATTGAATGTGCACACATCTGATAATCTTTGTCCAAATTCCTAACAAAGAAGTGATAGGGTGCTGAGGACAGACAAAGATTGATTAAAAGCTCAAAACCCCAGAAACACTATTTTAAAAGCTAGGGCAAAAACCTAGAAGAAAGGGCAGAACAAGGCAGGATGGAGACACAGCATGCTGGCCAACCACCCGGATGCTAGCACATGCAGTAATAGAAACAAAACCGCACAAGGCTTTGGGAGCACAGCTCCGCTCAATAAACAAATTCCTTGGACTGGAGACATTTTCTTGGAAAGAATTTTTACGGCACAAACATTTCTACTCTCTTCTGGAAGCCCTGGAAAACCAAACCCAAACCTCCCGCCAACTTCACGCACACACACATGAAGTCTGAACATGTTGACAGCCCAAGTGGAACTGGACTGTCATGCTCTAGAAAGCCCCTTGTTATCTGTCTTGAGTAGGTCTTTGCTGAGGAAGTTCTACCCATCTGTGAAGCTCAAAGCCCATCTCGTAACTAATTCCTGCCCTGAAGGAATGCCCACATCTCTGGAAGCCTTGTTGCCGTGATGGGCATGTCCCACACAGAGCCCCACCAGACTTCCCCCAAGCATGGGGTTCCAGCCAGCCACAGAGGTGTGAAATGGCAGCACTGCCACAGTGGCCAGCACAGCCCAGCACATAATCAAACAAAGAGAGCCCTCACCCCTCTGGTTAGACAAAAAACCCCAGGGGCTATAAAATGTAAGGAGGGAAGGGAGAGGGGGGAGTAAAAACAATCTCTGACCAGGAAAACAAGATAAATTCATTGAATAAATTATTTACTGGAATTATTCACTTAGCTTCAATTACAATCTATCCATTCTATCCACCATCTACATCAAATTATAATAAATTATTCTATTATAACTTGGCTTCATGCCTGCTGATTTGCAATGGCTTATTTTTTCAGAAAATAATGGTCTGATGCTGTTCAATCTTCCACAGGATTTAGATGTGCACACCTAGACATACCCAAAAGACAATTTCTTTTTGAGAATCTCACTCCTTCTGCAAATTAAAGAGAGGGGAGCGAGCATATTATATTTAAATTGCCAGAAAATATTTTAACAACACAAAAAAGACCCAAGATATCAAAACAATTTGAAACAAAAATACCCTGTTGCTTTCCTGAAGAGTTTGGCATATCTCCTGTACTGGATACTCAAATGCAGTTCTGAAAATATATAAGCACTCTCCATCCTTCTGCCATCAGGTCTCTTTATGGAGCAGATGTTTTAGGATCCTTCTGAATCTAAAATATCTTGTTCTGCTTTATGAGACCACCTCTGAAATTCATAAAGAGTTGTACTTGAAAATTAATTACAACAGAATGCAAAAAAAGGGGAAATAAACCATGAAGGTTGCTTTTTTAATGTAATATATAAAAATAAGGTTAGTTTCCACAGCCACAGAGAATAATTATTTTTTAGGAATCCAGACCTGCACTGAGATAAAATGAGCACAGGTCAACTAAAAAGTCTAGTTACACTGAAAGCACAGCAGGTGAAACGTGCAGGTAAGTCAAGGGTTTGCAAACATGAGAATACTGCCCACCTTCTTTTTCTCATTCCCATACTCCAACTGTTACTGTGCTATAAGCTGATCTGACAGACACTGAAGTTTTAATTCTATATACACTGTAATTTTTACAACAGCCCTGATTTCAGCACAGCATGTATCATATTGTGGACAAAAGCAGATATAAATAAGGAAAAAGGAGAGCAAAAAACCTGACTTTTGCACATTTTTCCAGCAGTTTATGAAACAACACTACAAAGGAAGAGATAACCAAGGCCTTATTGGTCTCTCTTACCAAGGGCAGCTGCTAGAGCAGCAGGATAAGGCCAAATTCTACCCATGTGAGCAATCTGAAGGCAAAGTTAAACCATGTGGGTGAAAGGGTGGGCATGCTCTGAATGGGATAAAGTGGTTCTGTCCCTGGCAAAAAATGAAGGACAATGTAGAAGATAGCAGCAGAGAGGAATTCCACCACAAATACAAGAACCTGAAAGCACCTTGGGCGTAGCCACAAATTCATATCCACAAATACAAGAACCTGAAAACACCTTGGGTGTAGCCACCTCAGGTTCCCCCTGTTCAAATATGTATCTCAGAAAAAAGACCAGACATCACACCAGTAGGATGAAAGCAACACTTACTTTCTCTGTCATTCTTACAGGAAAAGTGTGGGGTTTTATTTTCCTAATATCAATTTGTTCTACTATGCTAGAAGTGCTTTTGTATTCCTAAAAACACACTAGCACTACTTCCATGTAGTTTCACTGCTGTGTCTACTACCATTAAAGGGTAAGCATATACTTCAAGACAATAATTCACTTAGCTGGTTGCCAGAGCCAGCATTATGTGAATAAGCTTGATAGATCTCTGTTCCTAACCTATCAGAAAACAATTTATGGAATCTAATAAATTAAAAATGAATTGTCTCCAGCAACCATATATTTCACAATAAATGTATGCTCTTTGATCTCAACTGACTGTGCTATGTTCTAATTAATTTTTATACAGAAATTTGCTATTGCCCCTTAAATGGATTTTATACACAAGACTAATCAGCTAGCATTTTCAGCTGTGCCTTTGTCTTTTCACCTTCCAACCAAGTTAAAAATTCACAGAATTCTGGAATTTATGGCATAGCTTTCTACATATAAGCCTTTTCAGTTTAAGGAAGGAAAGACCTATATTTTTTCTCTGCTTTCTTGACCCCAACAGGCACATAATAGAAAGAAATATATGGCAACAGCTTAAGGACCTGCCTCTAGACAGCGTGACTGTGGAAATGAACCCCTTTCTAGCTCTCAGCTGCTTTCTTACCCAGCAAAAAGTACTGGAATTAGTCACTGAGTATCCCCTCCACGATCATCTGAGATTTGGTATTGCTGTTTGGAATGGCAGGGCAGCTGGCATGGAATAGGGTTTTGGCCCTATTTCTGCTGGGGTGCTGTAACTGCCCATCCCTGAGCGGATTTTCCTGTGAAAATGACCAAGAACCTGGAAAAGACATCCACAACTGCAATACAAAATCTCAAATTTGGAATGGATGGCCTATGCTCAGATTACTTAATGCATATGATGTGTAGGTTCTGGCAACAGGGAAAGAAAACACCAGTGAGGCTGTGGCAGAAGGCATTAGCCTGGGGGGTAAAGTAAAAGAGAAATGAGGAGCTTGGCCACTGATGCCATTTACCCCCTGCTTTGCCACAGCAAGTAGATTCTGTTCACCTGCAGAACTAAAATGCAATAAAAAATTCTAATTCATTAGAAATAAAACCACGTTTACTCCCTTGTCCAAATCCTCCTCTGTCTTTATGAATTCATGTAGAAAGGTCTAAGGTTCTTCACATGTTTTTGCATAGCACCATCCTTGCTTACAAGTAAAAAGCTGTGCCTTTAATGGTCTACCTGCCATGAATCTCTGAAGGGCAGTAGGATGCAAACACTTAACCTATGAAAGATGCTCTAATATCTTTTATATCCATATATATATATATATAAACATATATGTATGCTTTGAAAATGAAAATAAAAGCTTAAGGAAATGAAAAAAACATCCCATAAATCCCCAGTGAGAAAGAGCACAGCAAATTCAGCCCCAGCATCAGGTATCACTACACAACAAAAAATTATTGTTGCATACCATGTGGTCTAGAGACACCGGTAAAGTTGAAATAATATCCACTTAACAAAAGGCCAGAAAACTGTCTCTCTAGAGGGGCTTAAGTATGTGAGGATCCTGCCTTGGGATACAGCCAGATGACCCTGGGAGATCTCTTTCAGCATTTTTCTACGACTCTGTAAAAATAGTTATGGGGATTAAAAAAACTGGTATTTTAAAAACATTCTTTACTCTGTGGAGAAACTCTGTCAAGAGGAATTCTTACACTTTGATACTGTCTTCCTATAGACTGATATTACAACTGGTAAGTAAGAATATGCAGAAATTAAATTATACTTTTAGACAATGGGGTGGTAATTTCATTTTTTTTTCACGTACATTTTCAAGACCATTTATGCTAAATGTTCAAAAATTAAAATAAATTCCATAATACAGACAGGAAGTCAGTACAATGGGAACCAAATGGGAGTAATGGGGCCCAGGTGGTTGGAATGGGTACAAAAACCCACATAGATGACCATGTATAGCACAAATTGGAGCCTGGAGATGATTATAACTGGAACCTTCCAAAAGAAAGAATGGCTGTAAACTGTTAATTGTATCAATGTAAACATCTTGGTGACTTACCACTGAGGAACGAGTGATGAGGGAGAAGTGTATAATTTACAGCTTTAATTGTAGCTAATACAAACTGATAGTGTAGATACTGAAACTACACCATATAAAGGAATATATCAGTAAAGAGCAGCATGTGCAGGGAATTTTAACTCTTGATTAGCATGAGACCTGAGCATAACAGAAGTGGCAAGATGGAATTTACTTTCAATTTGAGTCAAGAAACAAACAGCCACACAAAGCTTCCAAAGTCACAGGACAGAACTGTCAGCTTAGGACAATTAAGGATAATAAGCAGAATAGAAGGAAGCCTGTTATTCAGCATGAAAGCTGGTAGAGCATATACATTTAAGATTTAGTAATATAGTTTAGGCACTGAAACACCTTCATTTACTTAGCCACCTCTCTGTTTATTCCAAGACAAAAGACAAACATCCTATGCAAAAGAAAAGTTCATGTACAAAGCACATCTAACTCATGAACAAAGCTCTCCTGGATGAAAAATAAACACTTTTAAGAAGTTTCTCATTAAGAGAAAGAATATCTGCAGTATGGCACAAAATGGTAATAACTAGCCTAGGTGAAAGAGGCAAGAACCTTTTCTGGCATTGGGTATGTAAGGTTAATACCTTGAAAGAATGTAGAGAGACTTTGTCAGCCCTGCTGACAGCAGAAGGCACAGTGACAGGGAATTAAGAGCCCAAGACAATGACTTTGTAGATTTGCATTTTATAAAAGTGTCCAGCAAAACCCGTGACTGAAGGACAGTGCACTGATTTTAGTACTCTTCCTTCGCTGCAGAAAGACGGAGAGAATGCACACCATTTTACTTGCTGCACTTTATAAAGCAGTATGGCTTGCTTGGCCCCTCGGGGATTCTGTGATAGCTGAAGTCTTCTTGTTAGCAATTTTTTAGAAGGAGGGAGTAATTTTTTGGCAAAGGAGGAAAAGAGAGAGGGAACACATTGCTGCTGTATATCACAGTCCAGCTTTAGAAACACTTTAAATGAATATGTCCACACTGTACCTGACGAAATACCAGTTTAATTTGTTAACAACACACCAGTGTAGCTACCCTACCAAAGAACAGTGAACCAGAAAGTTCAACTTATAAAGTCCCATATAAAGAAAATTTTTTAACTTATCCAGATCTATCTTGTCAAAAGAAACTGATATTATTTGTTCTTACTTAGATGACACATCACCCCAAGAACAGAAAGATTTAAAGTACATATTATGAGCAATGTTTATTTGGGGGGTGGTGGGGTGGTGTTACTGTTTTTCATTACAGTGCCATTCATCTGGGTATATTTCATTTTTTGTTAATCTTTTGTTTTGCTTTTCAATGAGAATCAGAGCCTTTGTAGCACATAGTATAAAAATATGTAAAAAAACCAACCCTGAAAGGAACAGTGAGGAAGCAATCAGAAATTTGCAAAATTATACAGACTGCAAAGAAGTCAAGAACAAAGTGCTCTAGGTATTAAAAGCAAGTGGAACCCAAAGTCACTGTCTCAAGATGGTAATAGAGTAAGACCAGGAAACAGCCAACACCATCAGACTGTCCTACAATCTAAAGGCAGACAGTGTAGAGGACTTCTTTGATTAAATTAGAAGGCTAAAAATATGAAATGTGAAACTTCTGAAAAACAGAAGACAAGGGGAGAAGAAGCAAATTCATAAAACACAAAATACATCAACATTGCAGCTAAGTAAAATCCATAAAAGTTTGGTGCCAGTAACCCAGTCAATATAGTTTCTGATGGTAAACAGCCTGAAAGAGGTGGCTGGCCTTTCCTGGAGGAAGAGAATAGATCTAAGTAAATCCCATGTGAAAAAGAAATGAAAAACATCTGCTAAAGACACAAATGGTTTGTTGGCTGACGTCAACAACGGGAAAGCTTCCAGTATATCAGGTCTGGGCTTGCCAGCAGGTGTTGCTGCAATTATTCAGAACAATTAGAGGTGATTTTTCCAAAAGCACGGAGATGACAGGGCCAATAAATAAGGCAAGCATGATATTGTCAACAACTGAAATGTAAGTATTTCTCATAAATCTTTTGAGGACCTGTGCAACTCAGTATTTTAAAGCTAGACACCAGGGCCTCAAATTTTACCAGTCATACTAATATGTAATAATATCCTCCTCCACGACCAACACCACCAAAATCCCCCAAAGTACATGATTTCTATAATATCTCCTTTCCTATGGAGTAGAATCTCCCCTTGACAAAGAGAAATATAACTGTGAACAAATACAACACATAATATTTTGACATAGCATTTACTTGAGTGTATTTATTTATTTTTAATAAGCATGAACTTTCACTGATGTTGACATTCATTACTATTTAGATTAACCAACTTGATTAGTCTCATTACAATTTTTTTTCTTTTCCTCTGTGGAAGACCTCCAGTATTTGTATTTTTTCTCTGTGGCTATGCTTCAGCTTAGAAGAAGGCATAAAACAGCTCTGATGTTTAGATGTGGAGTTTTTTCAATACACTATGATTATACATACAGTATTCTCTAGCTGGGCATACATGTTAACAATAGTTTATAGATTAATACCAAACATAGTTTAACAAATTTACATAATGCTAAAATCTCCCCTTTTTTGCCATTAATGAACTGCATTATGTATACCCATCATCATCAGGATTATTTAGAGGAGGTTCTCAAAATTATGTCCACATCATGATTTGCTGTCAAGTCTGATTTAGATTGCATTCTCAATTCATTCATCATTTTAAAAGAAAACAGAGCTTATTTTTTTTTTAACCATTCATCTTTCTAACTAGCTTGGATAAGAAAAAGTCTGTTAAAAAAATCAGAAGACATGGTATGTATTGCATCAATTTGAACCATTAAACTACAGCTCAGGGAAATAAACCATGGGTTTTAAGAGCCTCTTCACACTGAACTGCACCATGACCACTCATCCCTTGATTTGCTGTCTTGCTGTTAGTTTTACAGCTGACTTCAATGGACTCTCTGCTAGAAGCAAACCTCTCTGTCAGTTACATCATGCCCTGCATTTCATGGAAAACCGGCACTGAAAAGAGATAGCAATTTTTATTTCATTCAAGTAAGAGAGCTAGGCAGATGGCTCATGGCAAATACTGCTTATTTCAATGTTATATTATTGAGACATCTCCTAGATGTGTAGTCCAGCCTTAGGACCAAGAGTCAGTCCCTACTCCCCAGCATGTTTTATGAAGTACTTACTCAGTGCAGGTGGAGTAATGACACCACAGTTCATGTTTCTTTTTTATAATTAATTTCCAATCATTCATATCCTTCAAGCTGAAAGTTAATTACACGCTCAAGTCACTTACTCTGAGATTAAATGGTACCAATTCCTTGCATGCTTAGAATAAGTTCCTTAGCACACTCTCAGCTTTCATCTTAAAAACATGGATGTTGCTGTTTGCCTCAGGAAAGACATATTAATGGAGACATTCAAAATCTTCTCAGGATGCAAATTGCCATTTAAGTGTCAGATATTACCTTATTCTAAAGGGCTCAGGGTAGAAAAAGTAAGGTTGCTGATAACTGCCAGAAAGACTTTAAAAAGTCCATGAGAGAAATAAGACCTGGTAGTGCAAGAAGAGGATGAGAAGTGGTCTGACTGAAGGGATGCAATGAAAAATCACTATCTTACGAAGTACATTTTCTTAATCTACAAGTTCAAACCAAAACAACAAAAATTTTTTCTTCCAACAGCCTGCTTTACAAACCACACCTGAAGCCATGCTGCATGCTTCTGGCTCACATTCAAAAGCAATTAACACTTTTGTTGATAATCAACAAACCAGAGTAAAGTCCAGCTCATTTTCTCATACCACTATAGAGCAGATAAAAGTTAAAAGTCATCACCATTTATTTTTACACTACGGAAAGCAGAAGTATTTTGGAAGACAGGTTTTGGATCTCTGAAGAAAGCTGACACTATTTGTACAGAGTCATTTTCTGACCATATATGCACTTTACAAACAAATCCCCTATTGCACACCATCCTAGTTGGACTTGTTAAAAACTGGGGAAGTGTCTGCATTTGAAATAGAATCCTTTTCCAGTCACACCAAGCAGAGATTTCCTTCCCTCAAAATGTTGAAAAGGGCTGCAGAAAAATTCTTTGCCTTGTGAAAGATGCACAGCTGCTCTCACTGGCTTCAGAAATGGAGTTAGCACCTGTCATTTAATGCCTGCACTACTATAAGGAAATGAGAAACATCTTTTTTTCTAACTGGTATAAAATAAAGCAAAATCCTTTTAGCATATATGCAAGAATAACCCTTTCAAATCCATCCTGTTATGCTGAGAAAGCATGATGTAAAAGCTACTCTCAAACCCACGGTGACCTTGTGCACAATGTGTGGAGGAGACAAGCAGTGTGAAGAAGGAACAAGGACCAACTTCAGCTGGAATTTAAGCTGGCCTCACTCTAACTGGCACAACATAGCTGAAGGCCACAGGTCGACTAAAGCAACCAGAACTACAACGCTACACATGCATCAGACTTATAAAACCTGCACTTTCCAGCACAGGGAGGAAGGAGTAATTCTAAGTGAGAATCATCCCAAGTGAAGGGCACAGCTTAGAATCTCACCTCGCACACTCACCTCTGCAGGCACCAGAACCCTGGGGCAGCTGAAAGGGTTCTTGATATGAGCTGCCCACTAAGTGCATCCACCACAGACCGCTCCCAGGATTGCTGGCCACGAGCAGGTGCCAGCAGCATTGGCTTCCTCTGAGCCCAGGTGACAGCAGGGCTCCGGGCACAAGCTGGGCAACCCAGTTCTGGGACAACCCAGAGCAGGTTCAGTATGCTTGCCCCCTAAAGGCTCTCACAGCACCAGAGGAAAGAGTATTTTAGCACACACAAAAAATTAATTAGCAAGAGAAAGGGTTACAAGCTTCATAATTCACGGGTCCCACATTAATGATTAGCTAAGTGAATGAGCTGCCCAGTTGGTAATTTGATTCGTTGGAAAGGAAAAGGCACTCTACGGACCTTGAAAGGTTTTAGCAGAACTGTGTGTCCCAGGTCACCCTGCTTCCCCCTGCCTTCACCATCTCATTGTCAAGCTCAATTTGCCAGCAAGGTCCTGACAATAAACACAAAGATACATTTCAAGGTTAGCAGGCAAAAGTCTTAGTGGATGTCATCATGAGCCGTCGTAGTGATGAAATGAAGGAGATGCAGTGTTGGAAAGGGTTGGGGTCTTTATTTTGCTTTGCAAATAGCATAGTTTTATTCAATTATCACTCTTCATTTATTTTTCCTTCATCATTAATACTTCATATGTACCTATGCTGCTAAAAAGTAAGCAGAAAAACATTCTTGGGAAGTTGAAGCATACTATTTATTGCTTGGAGGGAGAAATGAATGGTCTGCTAAACTCTCTAGATACTGATATGTAATTTTCCAAGTCAAAGCACTAGGACAATGTGCTTGTTAATTAAAAATCAGACTTTATACTTATGCTTTCTGAGGTGGGAATAAATACAGTAAATAACTACGATTCACGGGCTTATTTCAAATTTTATAGAAACCATGGTCCCACTTCAGTGCCCTGGCACATAGTGCAAAGTTTAATTAAAGGGTATACTGACCTTAAGTGAGAGATTTCAGACATATAGCCTGTGGGCCAAGTAACAATGTAAGCCACAAGGATAAAGAAAAATCAGAGTATTATGTTCTCTGCTGCAAGAAATGCATTCTTGAGTGCCAGTCTGACACAGGAACAACAGGCTGAAGACTTTCAATTTGCACTTTAGAACACAGGAGTCTCCTGGTCCTCCCTCTTCATGGCCACTGTCTGAAGCAGTGTTACTTTGTTGAGGTCATCCATGTTAAAGTCTGCCTCTATTTTCCAACATAAACAACAGCATCTTAACTAAAAAGCACGTTAAACTAAAAGCTCCAGCTCTTTTCCCAAATCATTCTTTCTGTATAGTCAAGGAGGTTCTGTGCATTTGTAACTCCTAAAGTATGAGAATGGCAATATAGATCAGATTTCAAGATGTGTCTGGGGCTACCAGTATTCAGTAGTCTTAACTATGAATCACAGAGAAGTGTTGGCAATGTATTTCACACAAATATTAAAAACTTCAAAAAAATAGAATCAGTAGCAGCACACACACAAAAAAGAATTTTTAAATGGCATGACAACTTGAGTTTTCTTATGCTGTAAGTACTCTCATATCATGTCAAAGACAAGGATAAATTTGAAAGGACTGTTCACACTGCAAATGCTGTTTCTAAATCAGCATTAACGAGCAACCACACATAATTCTCTGCATTCTTGGCTTGCCTAAATGAGCACTGGTTAAGCAACTAAGTCTTGCTGAAATAAGAGTGGACTTCCTCTGTGCAGGGAAAAAGATAAAGGTCAGTGATCAAGGGAGTTAGTGCCCACAAATACAGTGTTCTGTAAATGTACCTGATACTGAATGTGCACCTGCCCTCAGGCTAAGCAGTGTTCCCCTTGGATGGTAAATATTCTCATGGTATCCACACATAACATTGGTGATGTAACCACCTCAACCAACTCCTTCTCAGTGATAGGTGAAATTCTAATACTAAGCAGCACTTGATAGTGATTTGCAAACACAAATCAAACTGAAAAATCCAATATTCATTACCCATCCAAGGACTAAATTCCGATGTCAGCTCAGTTTTTAAAAATTCACGGCAGTGTGCCAGTAACATTGCTGTACAGGGCACCTGCAGGCAGGGTTCAAAAGTTCCAATTAGGAAGGTTTTTCTGGTTAGGAAAATAACATGGCTATTCATGAGTTTAAAGGTGGTAAGGAATAGAAAATTCAAAATCACTTGTGTGAGACATGGGAGTCAAAGAGGAGCTCTTAAAGAGGGAAAGAGCACCGAATCCCAAAACATAAATTGCTTCGTTGATCGCATAAGCACATTTTTGCTTTTGTTAATTTGCTCTCAAGTTTTTTACAAAACATGAAGAGCTCCCAAAGCCATCATCAGCAAGCTATGGTAATGAAAAAATGGAAGGTGCCACTCTTCTGACACTGAAAAGTATTGCAACTGAGGAACAGTGGCACAAAAAGTAAATTTATGCCGATTTTCCCATTTCTGCATGGAAACACAGATATTTTAAAAAGGACAAAACAGTGCAGAGGATATCAGCTTCAAGATGGAAACAAATACATCCATGTTTATTACTATGAAAGACTTTGCCCCAGGTGATGTCTAAATGGAAAGGAATATCAAAAAACAAAAAAACCCTAAACAAACAAACCCAAGAAAAACAAACAGCCCCCCCCAACCCAAACATAGGTTTTATTCTTCAATCTCTTGAAACCAAGATATTTCAAAAGATTTCCTCAAAAATCACAGAGGGAAAGAAAGAATACCCAATACCCTGCTCTCAATTGTAGAATTTCCTCATGGAAATTAGTGTTTCTTAAGACACATCACAAAACACAGAATAAGCCAATAGCCTAGATATTAAAAGTGTCACTTCCAATATGGGAGATCCAGGTCTGAGTCTCCAGTTCAATAAGCATCTCAGCATACATACAAAGAGAAAGAGCCACAGGTGGAGAGGCTTGAAGTGCTCAGGTACAGCACGGGAAATGAAGCCCCACATCCCTGACCTGAGTCAGACAAACTCATGAGATTAGACTTGAACCCTTCACAACCCACATATGTGCTCTCTGCATCAGGTATTAGCTTGTTAATGTAATGGTGTTTGTGACTCTGGTCCAGACTATAACAGCATTCCCGGATCCAAGACAGCTTTCCAAAACACATTTTCTTCAAAATTGATGTGTTAAGATCCCATACTGCCACACAATCATTAGGAATAATGTCAGAAATCATGCTCAGCCCTCTCCCTGCCCTGATAAATCACCAACCCCCCACCAAGGACTACCCATATCATTTGTGCAGTGTAAGGATCCAAAAGACTACCTTCAACCAAGGCATGCACCTATTTTTATGAAGTTACCTTTGCATGTACATATGCATGCCCTTTTTTTTAGAGAAAAATACTTACTTTTTTCACACACCGGTTTGTTTTTTTTTAGACTATGCCATAATCTCATTTCCCCTATCAAAGCANTTTTTTAGAGAAAAATACTTACTTTTTTCACACACCGGTTTGTTTTTTTTTAGACTATGCCATAATCTCATTTCCCCTATCAAAGCAGAACTTTTGTGTCAACCTGGTTACCAAGTTCTCATGGGGACTCCTGAAACAGAATGTGAGAGCAAAATAAATAACAAGGCAGCACAGCATGAAAGAAAGGATCCTGCTTTACACCATCCCTGGAAATGCATTTCCTAAAGCTGAAATTGTACAATGAGTCTCAAGATCCAGAAAGACTTAAAAAGGGGCAGGCTGACTTTTGACATTCAAAAAACCAAAGATAAACCACATCCAACCCCAAACACAACATGGTTGCAAAGAAACACAGCCATGGCCACTAATATATTTTTATGTCTATGCTCCTGCCCCAGTTACCAATGGGGGAAGAGGCATAATAAAAAGTGTTCACCCTACTCTACTTTCCCGTGAAGCCTTCCTAGCCATCTGCCTTTTAAAACCTCTGGAAGACAGCGTCACTCACCTGCGAGTTCCTCCCATCCAGGCAGGTAAGCACTGACGGCCCTCCCAGGCATGCCCACAGCAGTGAAGAAGCCCCAGCATTACCCCTGCAACAGCCAATGCTGTTACAGCTCCTGCAGACACAACGCTAAAGAGGCAGCGTGTGACTTTTCTCACCCCAGCCCCAGCAGGTAATTGGACTTTCCATGGATAATCCCAGCAATCAGAGAGAAAATCTCTGCCTCCAGCGTGACCCATTAGCACAGAGTTCAGTGATCAGTAGGTTAACGTGCCATTAAAGCATCTCTCTGTGGGGCTTAGGAAGGGTCAAGAAAACTCCATCACAAAGAACAAAAAGTACCTACAGAGCTCACACATGGTTATATCAAGATCCTCATGAAAAGGTCAAATTCAGCTCAGAGGATATTCCTTTTCCTGGAGCAGCAATATCTACAGTCCTGACACTTTCTCCACAACTTTCCTTGAATGTCCCTTGGATTTGCAAAATATAAAGTATTTTACTAAATTATTTACTATCGTTATTTTATTTACTAATTATACTGTTCACACTTGCAGTTTATGGCCCCTGGTTTTAAATGAGAGACCTTTCTTTACCTGTTGCCAACAGGTAAGACACATTTACCCAGGGTAATGATGTGCACACAGAGTACCACAGCTACTGGAGAGCAGCTTATGCTCTGTAAGGATCATGCAGGTTCAGCAATGGGGCATCAATTCTGTGCCTATAGTAGCAAAAGTAGCAGCAGTAGTAAAATACAATAAGAGTAAAACTTGTCCAGGCTGTGGTCATCTAGGGATGTACAGTCACAACACTGAAATTCTTAGGATGTGGACTGATGCCTCATAATCTGCTGTGTCCAAATACGCTATGCTGAGTCACTTTTCAATAACTTTACTTTCTCTTATTCCTTATTAGTTGCATTTTGGCCAATGTACTGGACAAAGAACATCCATATAACCTTCAAACAGAAGCACAGACAAATATGGGTAAGGAAGGGGAAAAAATAGGAGGTTTCATCTTGTATTTATCAGTTATTTATAAACCTCAAAGAGATGTGACAGTGCTGTCCTCTATGAAAGTCACTAGATATAAGGTAGTTGATGCTTTATCTTTTTTTATTTTTTTCAATGTCCATGTACCGGAATAGCTCTGTAATGATAGGATTTCCCAGCAGATTAGTTTTATTAGTGTTAATTGTCCATTTAATGTACATTTCTCTTTCCCCTGTTGCATTTTCCAATGCATTTTTTTCAATGTTTCTAGTGTCTAACCAAAATGTGAACTAAGTGATACACATAGGAAATAATAATCATCATGATCTTTAAATACAGACATGGTTTTCTACAGGTTCTTGTACAGACTGCTTTATTTATCTGGAAAACACCACTGTTCTTGCCATTTACTTGCTAAGTCTTTAATGGGTGGATAGGTACTTATGTTGTGCACCCCATGCATGCAAAACATTGGTGTTAACAAGTACAGCTAAGGATCTAACATGAGCTCTGTCTTGCATTTCCTTTTATTTGTTAGTCTGAGCCTCAAGCTTAAAGTTATTTCAACAGACTTTTGTTTTCAACATGTATTCACTACGTGTCTAACACCCTCTGAAGTTGCAAGCCACCCTCCCACTCACCCCCAAAAATCTTCAACCAGTGCCAAAGTCTATATTTTCTTAACTTAAAGAAGTAATTCCAGGGCTGTCAACTGATAAATTTCATTCAGGGAAACGCTGTGTTCTTTAAGCAACACATTAATCTTCTCTGAGCTAACCATAGTAAACATCAATGTTGAATTGTACAGATTTCACATGTTGCTGCCAGGAGAGAGTTTTAGAAGAATTATCCCCTTTTTAGGTAACCTGGCTTTTAAAATTACACCCTAGAATACGCAAACAAAGAAGACTAATGAACTCAGCAGCCTGTATGTATTGAGGCTGCAGGTTGAAAAAGATACTGTGAGTAATGGAAAAAGGTTCATTTTTCAAAAGCAGGGAGCTGCCTGTGTGAAGGTAGGAAGGAGAGGAAGAATCTCTCTTTCGCTTTGGTTGTATCAGTTTGCTGTAAACAATCTTTTCCCCTCTGTTATCAGGGAATATCCTGCAGAGTGCATGTTCTATGTCACCTTGACCAATTCACGAAGGAAGGGGAATTTTTCTCTCCTAATAACCCACTCAACTCCCCACCTTTTTAAAAATTATTCATTTTTTAAACTGAAGTATGTAAGAACATGCATTAACTACTGTCCTGCTCCCTAGAGAAAGACTGATTATTGACCCTGATTCCTAATACAACAAAAGAGAGAAGATTGAGTCAAACTTTTTTTCTTGCTTTCTGCTGCTAAAAGCAGTGCACATAGGGCAGCACTCTTGCCATGCAAGTACAACCAGCTATTTATTGTATTTGTGGGCTTCCCAGGCAAAGGAAGGAATGATGAATCTG
>VYZP01041157.1:0-19136 GCA_013400635.1 Hypocryptadius cinnamomeus
GTGGCTGTGGGAATGCAGCTGAGGCTGTATGACTTCATGTAACACTTTGGCAATGTAGGCTGACAGTCTCTGTATGCCAGCTGAGCAGAAGTCATCAGGCTACAGAAACTTGATCAGGAGTAACTTGGTGCAATTATTACTAAGTTTTCAGTGGACCTTATGGCTCAGATTCTTTCTATTTTTTGAAGTGAAAATGTGAAATTGTCTTTGTACATAACATCTGACATGAGGAAGAGAAGGCAGAAAAGACAGATTGTCTTCTCTGAGCTGAGCTGGTCTAAAGTTCAAGCCTGAGGAACTATTTGTGTGGCACAGATGCTTTCAGAACTGACTGTTTTTCATCAAAAACTGTTGGCGATTTGGAGAGTTATAAATAGCACCTACTTCATTAGCCGAGACCTCAAAGACTTCAAGCACAGGTGCAGGGATTTCTACAGGAATGAGAGAGGAAAGATGACTCTCAGTGGAACTGCTGTGTCCTTGAGAGTGAAAAATCACAGATCTTTCCTTTTTTTGCTGCTGAATAGAATATAACACATAAACTGTCATAGGCAACAGAGAAAGAATTAAAATAGATAAAATGTTGATTCTAGTATTACAACCTTGGATTACACTTAATTTTGAAATTATTTGAATAGAAGCTACTGCGAAATTGATAACATCTTGTGAAAAATATGTGATCACTGGCTCCCATAAACAGTGAGAAAAATAGATTAATGGAAAGCATGGTAATTGATCAGAATGTTAATAATCTCCATGCCTTGTACATTAGACCACAAGACAGTTTAAAAAATTATCTCTTTCATGAACATCTGTTACCAGTGAAGCAAATGCTAACAGCAGTAAGCAGCCTTTCTTTCATCCTGTGCACAGGTTCATCATTACACATCTCCAAGTTCAAAATGAAGGTCAGACTGGAAAGGTGAGAAACATAAGAGTTCTACAGCACATACTCCAAAAAACCCCCAAGGTTATAGCTCTGAGCTCTCCTCCTGAGTGTCATTCTGATCCACAGCTTGCAGAGATGTCATCTTTGTAGTACAAGCAGGAAGAGACAGCATAGCAACAAAAACATAACAGTGTCTGAGCAATGGTTTTAATGAAGAAGAGGGCAATAAGAAGACTTTAGCTATTGGCAACAGAAGAGGAAAATAGTACAGTCAAGCTGCTTCTTAGCTTTGAGATTTGAGCTTTCTTTTTGTCTGTCTGAACTGAAACTTCTAAACACCTATTGAAGCCTATCAGTATGTCATAAGTTACTAAAAATAAGTCAGTCATCGATCCTATAATAAATGAAATGTTTTTACTAAGGATATTACATGTGGATTTGAAGACTGGGACCTATGCAAAAATAGGTCAAGATTCTTATAGTACTAAATAGGCTAAGGTTTTTTCAGCACTAAGATGTAATTAAGTATTCTAATTATTTCACATTTGCACAGCTGTATCCAGATGCCTTAAAATTTGTGACACAAGGGCTGTGCTATTTTTATGTTTATACAGTTTTTTCCTCTATTTGTGGTCAGAAAGCGAAACAAAATGAATCTCTTTAACACATAGATTTGAAATTAAGATTGAGTTATTTCTTAGAATTCTTCACTTCAAGACTCTCAGCCTTAGATCTCTTATCAATAAAACCTAGTTTATGGTGATAGTACAATAAATTTAGTTTAAAATATTTTGTTTGTTTGTTTGTTTTTGCTTTTTACCTGCATTGCTGTTTTATACTCCTTTGGGATTTCCATCATATGGGCCAAAATACTTCAACACTTCGAAAATTTATTAACTTATAAGAATTAGAAAGCTGCAGGGTCAGCTCTGTAAATTCCATTAGAATCCACGCAAAACTAAGATATATTTTTATCAGGAAAAAAAAAGAGGAAAGAGGAAAGGAATTTGAGAGGTTACATTCTATCAGACACTTTTGGATGGTTGCATAATGTAATTAAATTCACGTGTTATGTAAAACCAAGTATGATTTAATTTGTCCCTTGCTAAACTTCTAAAAGTTAGGTCATCAACACATGTATGTACATATATACATACTGCCCAATGCAAATTCCTCTTGTAGCTCTATTTATAGCTCTGTTTCTAAGATCTGCAGCAACTTGGTAGAATTTTTCTCACACTATGAGCTTGTCATTCTGCAACACAGTTGATCAGTGCTCTACACAGTACTCAAAGTCACGAATTTCATTTGGTGACCTTAAGATTTTTCTATTTATTCTTCTGGAAGTACTTCCTGTTATGTCTTAGGTTCTTAGCCCTCTCTCTGCTAACAAATCAGAGGCCTCAGCTGATTAGTTAGGCATCTCAGTTAATTTCCTCCCAATCACAAAGTTCTTCCCATTTATAGCAGAAAAATTTTGTTATCGCTCTGTAGCAGCAGCATTTTGAAAGATCAAATGCTATTCAATTACTGTTTTAAAAAAGTGTTCAAGGTTGTCTGATATTGCATGAAAACAGGATACTTCTCTATATGGAAGAGGCTTCCCAATTTTGCATCACTAATCAAGTTCTTAGAAAAAAGCTCCTACCTTTTTTTTCCCTTGAAATTCTATAAGAAATTATACCTTTCATTTTGCATTCTGAACTGTCATTAATGAAAACTGATGATACTTCATGTAGTTTTCATAATTTTCTAAGAAACTGAGATGGTCATGGCTAAATGGTTTCTTTTTTTTTCTTTTCCTTGTAGTTTGCTAAGACTTAGTCCTCCTCATTCTCACTTTACACTAAATGTTCTGTGTTTGAAAACATCATTTTACTGTAATACTCCTCTCTCTCTGTCACCACAGTTCTGCATTCTGTGTGGGCTCTTCTTCCTTCTGATCTTTTCCATAAAACTTGCTATCTTATGTTATCCTTCTGCTTCCTGATCTTGCCATGCTTTTGCTTTTTTTTTCACGTGGACTTGAAAACTTCAGTAACTACCATGAATTTTGAATTACTGAATGTATTCTTCAACCAAGAGACCCACCTATGGGACACTTGTGTCACTTGCTCCAGCATGAAAGATATTAATTAATTCTTCTGGCTTTACCAGAAGTCTCTATAACCTTACAGTTTCATCTAATTTATATTCTTACTAAATGCATCCTGACAAGCAACACATCTTCTGCTGGATCTGCTCAAATGACAAATCTACAATTTCTTAGCCAGGACTCTTGACTAATGAAAACCTTCATCTCCATGACTTTAAGAGGCTTCAGTTCTTTATTCTCTCTCTTCTGTCTAAGAATCATGTTTCCTTCTCCTCCTCAGCATCTTGAAAATCATTTATGTTTCCCTTGGCCTCTCAGTTCTGGCCTTTTTCATTTTAGTGAAAACAGTTTTTCTTATTTCATTGCCATCTTGCCTTTTCTATTCATTTTCTCATGGAGCAAGTCTGTGTCTAAAATGCTCTTGCCTCATCTCCCCCTGTCCCCATGGTCTTATGTTACCTCCTTCACTTATTTCTGTACTTCAGATTTTGCCAAATACAGGTTTGAAAATCTGAAGTTGTTTGTGCTTCTGGGATTCTTCCTACAGTAAAACTCACATATGTGTTGATCACTGCCTACATCGGATCACTGAAGTCTTTCACCAGTCCTGTCTGTCCATAATTCATGAGTTAACAGACTCTGTGAAAGTTCCATTAATGGACAATGTAGATGCTAAAACCTCTGCATCTAGGAATCCTGATGGTCTCAGCAAAACTTAAAAATTTTCTGGCTAAATGCTTAGCCACCATTACTGTCTTTTCCTACAAGTTCACAGCTTTAAAGAAATAAAAAAACTTCTTCTGGCTTAGCCTTCATGCTTCCATCTTCATGCCTCTATAAGCTTTTTTCTGGGTCAATGCTGCCAGCTCACTGAAGCTCAGCAGTTAGCTATTTTTCAGCTGTGATCAGTCAAAAGCTGGAAGATCTCTTAACACCATTAGCTGCAATGCCTAATTATTACTCATGAAAAAAAGCTGTGATTTGAGAAACTGGGTATATTTAAAAAAAAAAAATAGAAAAGAGAGCTTTAAGCATATTACCTGAGGGGGACAAAAGCTGGCAAGTGAATACAAAGCAAAATATTATACTATCTTGATTATATCATTCCTAAAACTGTCTAACAGTGAATAATCATTCCTAAATCAATGAGAACATTAGAGTGTGATTTTTTGGCACAAGGTTTTTTGTATATTTTTTCCTTTTTTTAAGCTAATAAATTTAAAGTTCCAGTTCCCATACAATTTTTTTTTTTATTTTTTTGTGGTAGATCAGTGAGTTTTTAGGTGGAAGCTGAAGCTTTGGCTGGATTGTAATGACTGCTATTTGCCTTAAGTAAGCAAACATGCAAATACATTTCTGTAAAGACGAAAGTTCTTTACATACCAATGTAACTAACCTATTGCTGAATTCCAGAGATTTTATTACTGTATCATTTTTCAGCTAGGATATATATCAAAAGAGCTCTGGGTGTCCTCCTGTAGAACAGCTACATGGATCATTTTCATTATTCTAATTCTTTTTATGCCCCAACTCCCTAATCCCCTCTTTTGCAGTGTCTCCACAACCTGCATCTCCTTTGGCAAGAGACGAAGCAAAGGAATCTCCATATACCTACTTCAGAATTTATTTTTTTTCAGAGCAGGACTTTTCTTTGCTTTTCTAAGGACTCTCCCATCTGCCTGTCTCCTATTTTCCTCTTATATGGAAGATCATTAATTATCTTCAGTTACCTTAAACATCATGTGTGGATGTGCTTTCTTAAAATGCAGGGGAATTTTTGGTTTTAACCCAAACTGAAAAGCAAGAGGACAGACAAATTCCCTCTTCTGTACAGAGCCCTCCTGAAACGTTCTAGCATGTTTTCAACTTTTTGTCTTTAGCTAGACACAAAATTACCTTAAATGATATTGCTAGTTTGTCTTTTCATCTTTATCAACTTGTTGACTTTTTGCTTATATGAATAGAAGTATTCCTTCTTCCTTCCTCCCAAGAGTTCTGCTTTTTACAGCTCAAGACAAATACAAGCTTAGGATTATGAAATCTCTCAGAGGAGTAAGATGACTGCAACAAATGTCATGAAGGAAGATGAATAACAAAACCAAATAAATGGATTCAACCATTTCAAATGGCACTTTCAGCTTGATCTCAGGAAGGGATGGTAACATATTGTTTTGTCAGGAAAACTACCAGTACTCATAGTAGGCCTAGGGATAAATCATTAACTGGGTGCAATTTGGGGGTTCATTACTTAAATGAAATGAAACCAGTGTATGTAACTGGAAGAATCAGTCCATTAGAGTCTCTTTCAAATAGTAGCTTAATAGAACTGGAAATATTATGTGGAGAGAGGACACGAGAAATCAAAGCCATGACATCTGATTTATTTCATTAATTGCTCCTTCTGGTTTGCTTTGCTTTGGAGTTTTCTTTGTTTGCTTGTTTTAATTTTGTTTTGTTTTGTTTGGGTTTTTTGTGTGTGGTAGAATCTCAGCGAAACCAGTTAGAGGACTAGAGGATTCATGTTATGTTGCTGTTTTCAGAGCCCTGCAAATTGTGCATCCAAAAAGAAATAAGAGGAATTGAAGGGCAGAACAACCAGCACTTGCAACCAAGACATGCTACAAAAAGGTGCTGCAGATTTTTACTTTCTTTACACATGAAGAGATGACCTGTTCTCTGATCATGGCAACTGCAAAGGGATGCAATCATTCATTTGGCTCTAAGCTCAAATGTTCATGCTGGGTTTACTGCATTCCTGTTAAATGCCCTCAGGCACATGGTGTAATTGTAGGGGCTGTCCCGTGCAGGATGGGGAGTTTGATAATCCTTGGGAATCCCTTCCAACTAAGGATATTCTATGATTCTATGCTGAAACTGGGCATACGGCTGGAAATGGATTTTAGAGGTACAAAATTCCTTTGGGAATTCTTTTTTCACATCTCTCCAAAGAAGCCCAAGGAATAGGTACTGTTGCAAAGCAAAAAAGAGAGTTGCAAAGTGCCTTCTTTTTTCAGCGGAATGTCCAGGAAGCCATGCTTAGGATGTACAACTGCCTTTAACTGGAGTATAAGTCCCTGTAATGGGTAAGTGCTGTAAAAATCCAGTCTTACATCATTGATACCAGAAGGTACAATTCAGCTAGACTGATTATAGCTCAGAAAGCAAAGGCTCAGTCTGCAACAAGTCAGAGGGGTTACTGTCATCAGAATGAATAGATATTAACAGAAAGTACTGGAAAAAAAGCTGCTCATATGCTCTGTATGATGGAGTTTCCATGGCAGAGTATGCATATTTCTCTCAGGTACTTTTACACACGCACTGTTGATGCTCAGTTTTTTTCTGCATAACTACTTGGAAATGTCCCATGCTGTTTGATAAAACCCAGATGGTAACCAGATGGCTACATGTGACTCTTTGGAAATGCTGCTACAGACGGGGACTAAGGAACTGAAGTCTTACAAATACCTCCTTCTTTTTTACGTGACTTCCATTAACAGGGAGAGAAGATTACAATACTATTTCTCCTCTGGTAAATAATGTCAGATGTTGTGGGCATTTTCAGATCATTTTTCCATTTCAGGAAAAGTAAAAAAAAAGGCTGACCCAGATTCAAGGCATTTTCCAATGATTACTAGTTTACTTACTTGATCTATCCTACACTGGCAAACTTGGGACAGTTTTAAAGTTGAAATTATTATGAAAATCCATAAATATTTCACTATCTTCAAGAATACAGCAAAATCTGCTCTAGCTACTTCCTTTCTAAGAGCTCTCCCTTAGCCCAGTTTAGCAGCCCCCCCCCTGTTTCCTAAAGGGAGAGGTACACGCTTACATCAGTAAGAGATGACATACAGCCTGTACTCTTCTGTAAATCACCATACAGTTTTCTACACATAACAGAAAACTCTCTTATTTTACAGATTTAGCATAACCTCTAACACCATACATCTTTCTCCATCTCTCTCACATTGTTCTAGTTTGCTGTCAGTAAAAATACGCTGATGTGAAGATTTAAAAATACAAACGGGGCCTGGAGTATTTAAGCATTGTTAGTCTAATATTGCTACAATGTCAGGGAGAGTTAACATATCCCAGTTTCTACCTTCGTGGAAATAGTATGCTTTACTTTGCATTAATTTATTTTGGAAAATTCTTTATAGGGATTTATTTGGCTCCAGATGGATTGTGTCTGCTCACTCTGTTAATATTTCCCAATGTTGGTCAGTGATTTACTATCACGTTTCTGGTTTAGTCAAATTTTGCCCCTTCTGTTTTACCCTAGTGCAATCTTCTATGTGATAAAACACAATAACATACCTTCATAATGATACCTGACAAGAACTTTTCAATGTATCAGAGTTCATGGTACCAAAGCTTCTTGGCATCAAACTCTATATAATCTATGAGTACTAAATTAAGTAATTTTCATCTCTATAGGCAAAGCACACACTATGTTGGTTTGTAGCTAAGCACATTAAATATTTATTGGGAAAAAACAATTAGATAATGCATGTGCATTGATAGGAAAATGTACATGCATAACTCATGAGAGAGAGAAGCAAAGGGATAGAGGGGATACATCTGTGGTGGGGAATACATTTAAATGCAGGTAAACATTACCACTCAGAATAAGAACAAAGATGTTCTTTTAAAATATCATAGTTGTCATTTTGATGGGAGAAGCCAGTCATCACAATTACATTCATTGCAGCTGAAGGATTTGGTAGGAATTCACCAGGATCTAGTTTATGCTAGTATTTTTCTGATTTGGATTTTTAACTGTTAATGAACTACTGTCAGAGGGTTCATTATTTCACCATTACTCTATTTTTAATAACACAAATTTTAATGAGTTTTTCCCTCATCTTGAATATTTACTCTCTGGGTGTTCTTCATTGCCCACCGGTCTGTGCTCCAAACTGTTCAGTCTTATTGAACAGAATGCAATAAAATGAACCGGGAAGAGCCAGTGGCACTCTGGAAAATTGTCACTGAAGCATTTGTTTTATGTTTTCGTGCTGCCATCTTGAGTACAAGTATAAAAACTACAGTTATTATGAACGCAAGCAACCAGGCCTTTGCTTTCTTCCTTTAACACATCATCTTGCATGCTTGAATGTGGTTTCAAATATGGCCAAATTAAATCAACTGTGCACTTTATATACAGGGATGTAAGTGAGGAAAGGTAACCAGGTCATCTCAGATGATTATTCAACACTACCAAAACATCATGTTGAACAAACAGAAACTGGCACCAGACATTAAGATGATTATTTGCCATGGTTTTTTTCTACCAAACCCCAGGAAGTACAACATTTAAGCATTATTTGTTTTCTTTTTCAACACGAAGATATTTTTGTAAGTCTCTGAACTCCAGGAATGCGATAAGAGAACACTGGTTGGTAAGTACTGAACATTCATTCCCCTTTATTTTCATATTCTCACGTTTTACATAAACATTTACATTCTCTGTTCTGATCTTTTTCTGTCCCTTTCTTCAAGAATTAAGGATTAACCCCATGATATCTAGCTTCCATTGTCCAGACCGGTTCATGATTTTGAGACTAACATGACCTGATTCTCAGGAAGATTTTAGCCACTTGCTCTGCCCTCATGCTACCTTCAGGACAGCCAGGCTGCTGGCTCAGGAGGCTGAGATGGTGGCTTAGTTAATTACTGCTTATCATTTGAATCTTGCTGTTCATAAGGGCCCATTGAAATGGTTGATCCTGTGTTTACAAGGACTCTTTCAGTGTAGCATGATAATGAGTGTTCATTGATAGATGTATATAAGCATAAAGGCTTACAGTTCTTATTTCTCAAAGCCCTGGCTGATGGTGTATCACCTGACATACATGAATCAAGATCTTCAGAGATTTCCAAATATAAAATGGGAATAAGGCCTGTATTCTCTATGGTTATAGTGATTTGATAAAGCTTTTTGCCCTTCAAGAAGCAGTATTCATAAACAGATAATCCCCTTCAGGAAAAAACAAAACTCAAACAACTTAGCTATATTAAAGGAAAGGCTTGTGTACAAGGAGAAGCCATATTTTAGAACTGAAAAGATTAAAAGATTTCACCTGGAAAGTTCCCCATTTTTTTCCCAGTCAAATATAATGACAGCTTTTAGAGAATGATTGGGATTTTTGTGGTCATTCTGACTTTGTAATAAAGAATAGATGAACAGATATATTTTCTTAATCAGTCCTTCTTTGCTTAAGTGACACATAGAACCCAAATTACATTCCTGTCTGCCTATTTTACTTGTGATTGTGCTTAAGGCAGGCACAAAATTATTCTTAGACTTTACACATATAATCAGACAATACTTGACTGAGTGGGCAGAAGAGACGGATTATATCATTATATCTTTATCCTTATATATCCTTATCACCAAAAAGAAAAGAAGAATGGAAAAATAATTTGATTACAGGAACATTCCAGACCATTGAAAAAGCTTCCCAAAAGAAGCTAACAGGCATTGTCCTAAATACATATGGTGTCAGGTTCACAGCAATGGGTCAGATTTAGGCAGATTTCACTGTACCTCAGAATCTGTTGCACACCTTCAAATGCTCTTGTCATTAATCCTTTCATTTCAAAACCACCTGTCTTTTTTTCATTTGCCTTCTTTATTTTTTTTTCTGTTAAAAGTTTACTTGAAAGTAAACCAATTTTCTCAGTTGCCTGTATTTGAGAGTCCAAAGAAGAATAAGATAAAGATGCTTAGAAACAGAATGTGAAGAAAGTCATATAGTTCAATCTAAGGAAGAAAAATCAAATGGATCAAATGAAGACTTTCAAAATAGTCCTCCACTGTGAAAAACAGCTTTTAGTAGAGAAGATGATTATAAAATTAAGGAAATATTTGTTATTCTACTGACACAACTGTCTAATTAGGATAATAAAACACAGAAGCCCAAGAATGCTATGAAATCTCCAGCATATGGATAAAAGAATCCCTTCTAACCCTTTCTCTTGTCTAATTCTGTGATGTCTAGTTGAGGACACACTGAACTCTCAGTAATTTTCAGGCCATTTGATTTACTATCCAGCAATTTAAATTTGGACAAAATGATAAGTTGTCCGTATATAAACACATTTCATTTGCACATGGCAGGTTTTGGCAGTGGGGAGGGCTATAGGTGTGAGAAGGTTCTAGAAGCTTCCCACGTGTCCAACAGAACCAATATCAACTGGCTCCAAGACACCCCTCCTGCTGAACAAGGCTGAAGCCTTCAGCACCTAGGGATAACAGAGTGAAGAGAGGGAAAAACCCCACCTGCTCAACTATAGCTGGAGAGAGGAGTGAGAATATGTGAGAGGAACAGCCCTGCAGACACCAAGGCCAGAAAGAAGGAGGGGCAGGAGGTGCTCCAGGCACCAGAGCTGGGATTCCCCTGCAGCCCGTGGTGGAGGCCATGGTGAGGCAGCTGTGCCCCTGCAGCCCATGGGGATCCATGGGGGAGCAGAGATCCACCTGCAGGCCATGGAGGACCCCACACCAGAGCAGGTGGATGCCCAAAGGAATCTGTGACACCCAAGAAAAGCCTGTGATGGAGCAGACTCCTGTCAAGACCTCTGGACCAAGGGAGAGAGGAGCCACAATGGAGCAGGTTTGCCGGCAGGACTTGTGATCCCATGGGTGGGGGGCTCACACTGGAGCAGTCTGTTCCTGAAGGACTGCACCTTGTGGAAGGGACCCACACTGGAGCAGTTCAGGAAGAGCAGCTGCCCATGGGAAGGATGCACATAGGAGAAGATCGTGGAGTCCGGTCTCCCCCTGGAGGAGGAAAAGAAGGTGGAGCATCCTCTCCCAGAGCAGGCAGGAGCAGCAGGGACAACGTGTGATGAGCCGACCACAGTTCACATTCCCTTGTCCTCCTGGGCTGCTGCAGGGGAGGAGATAGACAACTCCGGAATAAAATGAAACCTGGGAAGAAGGGAGGGGTGGAGATAAAGTGTTTTGGTTTTATTTCTAATAGTCCTATTCTGATTTGATTGGTAAGAGATTAATTTTCTCCAAGTCTGTTTTGCTCATGACGTTAATTGATGAGTGATCTCCTGTTCTAACCTTGACCCATAAACCTTTTGCTATATTTTCTCTCCCCATCTAGCTGGGGAGGCAAGTGACAGAGCAGCTTTTATGGACATCTGGTAATAAGCAAGGGTCAACCCTTAACAATAGGGAACCTTAAAATGAAGGGAGGAGGTACAATTCAAGAAGAAGCTTAGAGATGTACATTTAAGCGATCTATAAATCTGTTTTCACCATGTGCTGCAGATTCAAACCAGAACATTAAGATCAAATTAGTGAAACATCAGGAGGAGTGTGTAAATTACACTGAAAATGGTGGCAATTTCCCCTCTGCTGAGAGTTGGTGAGAAACAGAATCCAGCTAACCCCCAAGAAAACTGCCAGGCTATGTAGGATCAGGTCAAGTCCTAGAGTTCTACTCTGATATATTGACTCTTAAGTGACACAATAAAGCTGCTACATAGATTCTTTTTAGTATTTTTCCCCTGTGGAAAGACAGAGGCTAGGAAGTTTTGGAAAGGGGAGACACACTAATATATGCTGTCTGAAATGTTCTGAATTACTTTGCTCAGTACTATTCATTTCCAAGAGTAACAAAAGCAGTATCACAGGTTACCAAGCAAAAGGGGAAATGGAGCTAAGAAAACCCAAACACTAAGCAGTATACAAATCCTCTTCAAACAGAGGGAACAAGGGAATAATTCTCTACAGGGCACCAATGGGTAGACTTCCACAGAAAAAAATGTAGACAAATATTCAAGCCATAATTCTCTGCAGGAAATAATGGAAATAGTGAAAATGCAGGTTGTCATGATTTGAGACTGCATTATCTGCTCTTTATTTATACGCACTTAACTTTCATTTTTAGTGTGGAAAATGGGCATAGATAATGGAGGAAGTGAGAAAGAACTATAATTTTAAAGATCACCTGTCTAATTAGGCTATGTGCAACCCAAATATTAAGTTTTATATGAAACTAGTTTAATTACATGTTGTTACCTTCCTTTACAAATATGAGAAATAAGGTCGCTGGTGGTTTTGATCAAAGAACAATGTTTGTGGACACTATCATAGGAGAGGAGCTGTTAAACACGAACGCTTTCTTAAGGTAAAGTCTCATCTGATGTTTAAGAGACATTCGATTCCTGGAAAACTCTATTCCCGTGTTGAAAGGGGTGCGGGGCAGCCACGCTGCTGTGCTGTGGCGCACGGACACTCGATGGTGCTGTTGTACTGCAAGAAGCAGCAGCCCCGGGACGCTGCTCCAGCTCCTGCTTTGCAGCCCGTGCAGCGGCGTGACCGCAACAAGTCCCAGGACTCCTGCACCTCACGGCAAGCGCTGCCGTCTGATTCATACGTTGAGCAACTCAAATGCTACAGAGCCCGATGGAACAAGGGACAGATTAGGCTTAGTTTGAAGTCATTTAAACAAATCCACTGCCATGACTGCAATTCCAGGCAGTTGGACATGGCTTCAAATTAGGGCGTCCCAGGTATCATAATGCACCGGTAACTGATGCTCAAAAATGTGCAGCTCCTGGGAGCAGCAGGTGCTGTAAAATCTCACTGGAAATTGCTTCATCTCTGTGTCTACTCTGCCAGATTACAAGATCCATAATTTTTCTAAGTCATTGCCACCCTCTTACGTTTTTTTCACATCGGTTGGTAGAAAAGGCAAGCCAAGGTTTAAAGCAGAACACACAGGTACCCAACCAGCCAGCTCTGATGTTTTGGATGATGTCTATTAGATATTCTTGTGTTGCAATCCCAGTCTGCACATGCACAAAGGTCAGACACAGGTGTCTGAACATTTTTGGGTACTAAACCGATCTCTATTTCCTCACAAGTCATCATAAATATGTAAATGACTATGAGCAAAAAGGTATCTGGTTTACTTCGCCAGCTGTTCAGTTGCTAGCATGTTCCTCCTAACCAGAGCTCTAGACCTGAGCAGGTCTGAATACCTCCTTCTGCATTTAATAACTAATTGATGGTAAGGCCTGGACTACGGTTGCCAGACTAAAGTTTAATCCAGATAAAAGTCAAGATAATGTGAGATTGTGACAAGATAATGGAAAATTTGGAAAGAATTTCTATGACTTTATGATATAGCAGTACATTATTTGCAGTCTATGTAGCTGCTTGGTCATTCTTAGGTGGGTTTAGATGACAAAAGTTCCTCTAAAGACCTCTTTCTAACTTTGTGCCTACTTTTGGAATAAATTATGTTCCTTAATATGGTATGATTAAAGCAAACACAAGAAATTTTGTGGATCATTTAGTCAGAAAGTCTGTGATTTACTAAACTGGATCCTTTGTTTGAGGGCACATTTAAATTACTTTAAATATTTTTCCATACCAAAAGCTGCAGTTGTGAGGTAGAGCTAGCACCAGATTTGTTTGCAGGTCAGACTTTTAACCTCTTTCTGCCCTAGCCAAACACAGAGTTTATTCGCCCCATCAGTTTTAATCTGCAATTCCTCCAGTGGTGTGTGTTGTATAGTTGGTCTGTATTGTAAAACACAACTCTTGTGAATGGTATGGTTTATACTTTCAATCTTAAACTGCAGCCAGTTAAATTTTCACACATTGTCAAAAGAAGCCACCACAATGGAAACAAATTCCCAGCAGTAGCACCCTACATAGACAGTATTGCCTTTGCTGCTTTAAGCACAAATAGACTTCCATAGTAGACACTTTAATTTACTGGAGTCCAATAGCTAATTCTAGCAGCAGCCATGAGGAGATATTTCAACCCATCAAGAATCCCTTAGTCTGTGTGAATTACTGCAGGGAAAGAAAGTAAACTCGCAGTGCAAATTCTTTAGAGATTTCCCTCAGAGAATGCTTTATTGTCCAGAGGGCAGTCAGGGAATTGAACAATCAAACTAAAAACCACAGAGCACCCAAGGGAGGCAGAAAGGGAACACACCCTTTCTAAGCCCCCTTCCTCTTTCTTTTATAATCTATCCCCCAGCTATTAGGACAGACCACTGGGTCCTAGTAACCCTCTACTAATTGAATGCTGTTATCCACTATGTTGCCCAGAGAGGAAGTTTCTTTTCAATGGTAAGGATTTTTTACAGCCATAAAGTCAGCTTTTCTATAACTCTATTATCTGATTTTGATAAAAATATTTTCTTCATTTAAATCTAATGAGCATAAAATGCTCATTTTCCCCAGTTTGCTTTCTTTCTGTTCACATCACTAAACCTTTTTTTCAGGCTTGACTTGATCCCACCTGACCCTCTTCCCACCTTTCCTTTAAACCCCTTCCTGAGCAGAGCTTTGCAATGAAGACAGAAAATAAGTAATGGATAATAAAAACCCTCTGATCAGTTGCATAAATGCTGAGTTTTACAGCTTATAAGGAAAGGGTTCCATGTACTACAAAGTTTGTATGGAAATATTTGCATCATCAATGATGTTGGTGATTTTACAGATTGCTGGGGAAAAAAAACAACTACAGCAAACTTTTTCTTTAATTTGACATAGCTGTGTGTAGAGCCTTTACTTATTGTATACTTGGAAAGAAAAGGTTTTTTTATTAAAAAAATACAGAAAACATGCAAAAAACAGAAAGCATCCTCAGTTTATTGGAATAGAATTTCTTTTCATTACTAGCTAAGTAAATACACCTAAATGTAAGTATATAAGTACAGGGGCAGGACTTCTGCTGTCCTTATGTTAAAAAGGTTTTCAGTTCTATTGCTATAAAATGGACTGAAATTCTTCTGAAGATAAATTACAAATGTATGAATACTACTGAATAATTACAGTAAGTGTAGTTTAATATCATAATAATGAAATGCATAAACCACAGCTATCAAGACTATGTGATAAGTGAAATGTTCCATTGCCGTGGTTTCTCATGCCATTGCCCTGGCTGAGCCTCGACTTAGGCTCCAAGTGGATTTCTCCAGCTCTCCTTTGCTTTCTGTTATATAGGGTTTTTCCCTTGCCTCCATCTGTGGATGAAAAGCAGTCTCATAAAAATGGCTGCTTAGCCCCAGGTTAGAGCTGCAGCTCTCCTCTGCAGAAACAGAAATCCCTCAAAGGACACTGCCAGAAAATTGGAGCCACTATCAGTGCTGAGGTTTCACTTCCCCAGATGGACAACATGCTGGTGGCTGTTTCCTCCAGCTGCTGACTGGAGGCTGGACACCTACCAGGGCTCAGGAGGAGCATATAACACAGAATCATATGACACACATCATATAACAGAATTCTGTGATTTACAATTCATCTGACTTTGCTATGGGTTTAAATTTGGGCAAGAAACAGCTGTGTACACTACCTGAAATGTTTTAATTATTAATTAAATTTAATGCTTTAAATGTGCTGGCAGCTGTGGTGAGCTAATCAACCAGATGACATTGTGATACCTTTGCAATCAACCATTTCCTCAAAAGGTTGGCTGCCTGTTTTTGGGTAGTGGGCTTCTTAGGAGTGTCAACTGCAGCTTCCCTAGTCCCCAGTCTCAGCTAACTTTTAAACCACCTTGTGTCCACCATTTCCTTGGTTTCCTCGCTTTTCTTGTGTTCTTTACTGGGGTGGACACAGCTCCTTACAGCCCCTGAGCACGGACAGTGAAGCTGCATCCCCTGAGACCCCTGCAGCTCTCTGGTGCCAAACAGAGGCTGCAGCAGCTGACTTTGCTCACATCAGTCTCTTGGACAGAGCAAGAAAGATGCAAAGAGAGGAAAGGGCAAAACTCTCATGATTTCAACCCTCCCAGAGGTAGAGGAAGGTGGCAGCCCTTTTGTGTAAAGGAGTTTGTGGAATGGAGGCCAGGACCAGGTCACAGGGGCTGTCCACATGCCCTGGTGGTATCAGCCTCAGTGCACACTGTAGGCTGTTGCTACCCCATAAATGGTTTACCAGGCAGTTGAATTAATGAGAAGTAAACAGCAGTAGTGACAAGGAAAGGCAAGTTTTCGGTCCTTGTAGACACCTAGTTAGAATATTTTAATTACTTAAATGACAACCCTCTCACAGCAGCTTTACCTTTGTTACAAACCATTGCTTTATTGGTGCTTCTGAAAATCATGTGTGAATATTTTGGTAGTTGCTGTATGTGTCTGCCCTGCACCATTCAGGGGATGTTCACACAGGGCTGCTGTCTCTATAAGAAAAGTGAGAAATAATTGGAGCACCTAAAACTATAGTGGTGCAGTGACAAAGCAGGGAGTATCATTTCCATGTGCCTGAGATCAGTCAGCCAGAACTGCAGCTGGGGAAAGATCTGTTATCCAATCTTATAAAATGAAATCCAATTTCCCTTTGGAAATTGCTCCATTTTAGGAAGCTTGGAGAAAGGATTTTTATTATATGCCTGTAACAGCTGTGTGTTTTTTTCCAAATTACCCTGGCATATAGAAAATGGTACTGAACGTGTGTGAAGGGTAAGTCATATGTGTCCAGTGTAGACACACCAGACCTTCTGAGTCTGTATTTATGTGTGCCTCTGCAAATTGAATCAGCACCATGAACACAGACTCTGACTGGAATGGCTCATTGCTGACTCATGTGTCAGGAAAGAATTCTGCATATACTTTTCAACAGATGTGGTTGAGACTTCTTTAAACTTACACAGGGAAACCCGATGGGCTCTCCAAATCTCCTCAGTAGGCACAAACCAGTGTCTGCACAGATACTATTTGCTGCTATCTATTTCATCTACCTAAATAACTTCCTCTGTGAAGCTTTAATAGGCTGGAGGTTTATGGATGACAAAGATCTGAAAACCAAAATACTATTTAGGTTAGATTGTTGCTAGTTGAAGGTGGGAGGAGCATAGAGGAGTTAATTCATTTATGTGGGAGCACATATAATCTTAAATTATGGTGGATATTTCTGGAGCCCTAGGTAAAGGCTGTGGAAAAGAATAAAATGCAAGATTCCATTTACAAGGGCCCTGTCTCATAATGCTTACTCTCATATGCCTGAACATGTGCTTTCCCAGGTTTATTGACTCACATCCCTTGAGTGTGACTGCTACTGCTGGCTAAAGCTGAGCTTCACCTGTTGCCATCAATGCAATGAGAGGGCACCTGAACCCTTATTTGGCCCCACCTTGCATCTTTGGTAGCATCCTGTGGTCTGGTCCACAAGAACTTCCTGGGTAAGAAATGATGTAAGGGAAGTAATTAGGAAATACCTGGACATTTAACTTCCTTTCATTTTAAGTATAAAACCACATGTGCCAAGAAACTCACTTGAGTGATGATGGTTGCAGTACAGCAAATAAGATACTGAACCCAGAAAAAAATAAGAAATGGTTTTCTACTCTTTTAGTTGCTGTAACTGTGTGGCTGTAGAGTCAGAAAGGATCTTGTGCTGCCCCACTGGAGCCTCCAGAAAAGTGGCTGAAAGCAGCCTCAAATATCACCATACATTGCTGTAGGGGTGTTGAAATAATGAGTCAGTGTTGCAGCACGTATCACAGCCCACAGAGTATCACCATAAAATTCCAGAAGGCTTTAGGCATCCCCATACAGAGTAACACCAAACCTCATCAGAAGGCTCCAAGCATCTGCCCTTCTTGTTCTTCAGCCCAGCCTTTTATCCCCTCATGTTGATGCATTGCACCTGTGTGCCTCTGTTCCTTTGGTGGTTGGTCAGTGCCCCTGGGCACTCCATGGCTCATTGCTGTCAGTGCTGCTCACCTGCTGCTCACAGCTGTACTCATTGGGGATGAGGCTCAGCCACAGCTCCACTCCTAATTATCACAAACTGTGTACCTACAAGTTAGTGCAAAGTAGCAAATATAATTAAATTCATACCAATACTTGAATTCTGCCAACTTTCCTATGTAAAGAGGTCCCAAATTTACTACATACAAAGTGTACATCATAAAAAGTATAAGCACTGAATACTGTTTGACTGATTCCCACATCTAGTTAAATCATTAGTAGATAAAACTGCCCTGTCAGTAATCTCAGCTGCAGGAAGACAAAACCAAACCAGAAAAAAAATCCCCCCCAAAAAAGAAAACCCAAGAATTCTTTCTTTTAAAAAACTTTCTTATTTTCTGTTCAGTCAATGAGAAAGACATACAAACTTATCACAAATCTTGTAAAATGAAAAGGTGAAATTGAGGTAGATACTGCCCCAGATTGGGAGCCAAAATCAAATGCTGTTGTGTGACCAAAGTGCTGACAAGTCTCCCTTTTGCTTCTTGTTCCTAGAAATAGGAAGAAGTTTTTTCTGAGGAGTGACTACTTAAATTCTCTCAGATGCTTAGTTCAGTACCAGTTCAGGTAATTACCACTACTGTTGTTCTCATGGGTGATATGAAGAGCAGAAATGTGCTATTTCTTTCTAATGGAAAGTTCTCATTTAACTTTTCCATCCACATAAAACTGAAGCTTTAAATTTTTGTGCTGGTCTATAGAAACCTGGGCAAGAACCAGCTGTTAAATGCTTGAAGATGTGCCTGAAGTTAGGAACTCTATGGGAACTTTGCAAATATGATCACTTCCTTTGGCCAGAGGAGTCAAAAGCCATCTCTACCTTTGTTAGAGAAGGGTTGAGTCAAGAAATAAGGCTATAACTTGTAATGCATTTATGATAAGTTTCCAAAAAAATACTATTGAAAAAAACAAGTTCAAAGCTGCAGAAATTATCCTCACAATTCTCAGCAATTACACTTGAAATATTTAAGTGATCAGCACTGCAAAGGAAGTACAATTATCCCAGCTGAGGGACGGAGGCAGAAAGACTCAAACTGACTTTATTGGTACCACTTGTGAAGCAAGAACTGTTCACAGATCAGCTACTGCACTGCCAGGCCTCATTGTGCTGGGCTGTTTGTACTGTTAGGGCATGGATTTTTTGCAATTTTGCTTCCAAATTTGACATCTTCATGGGAGGATTAAGTAATGGGTGGATAGTGGGGTGGAAAGTAATAGGATGAGGATAGGGAAAAGACAATCCTTTTTCCACTCTGTTATAATGCAAGAGTGCAGCTGTAATCTCTCACCTTATTTAGGTCTGCTATATTTCCTCATATTCCTTTCTCTACTTAACTGGTGCAGTGATTTTTTGATTCAGCCAAAGCACCATCCATTCTCTGCTCATCATCCTTTTATCTCACCAGTTTACATTGT
>VYZP01041158.1:16675-54507 GCA_013400635.1 Hypocryptadius cinnamomeus
TTAGCTTGCACCCTTTTCCCATTAAATAATTCACCAAATTTCTGGAGTTTCCTTCCGTGGAGCTCCCATTCACAGGTATCTTTTAAAGAATTAAGCACATTATTAATATTATAATAATTCCCTGTGGTGAGATCCTGAATCCTCCATAAGAATCTAAAATTTCAGATCCTCTCCACTGCTTATTCTGCCAGAGTGTGCAAGACAAGCTGAAGGATTTTCCTGAGGAGATTCCAAGGATTGTGGGAAACCTCAATGGCCAATTATTTTCTTCAGGTTATTTTCATTTATAACCTTGAATGTTTTTTCCACTTATCCGTGGGATGCAGCATGACCTCCACAAAGAGCACATTGGGAATGACCACTATTGACTCTGGAAACCTCAGAGATCTCGGGAAGCTCCTCTTCCCTGTTGTTTCTTTCCAAGTGTTTTGGGATGTCCACATGGGCAGAATGCAACTGTACAAAACCCATCCCCCTGCTAAGAGGGAAAACATTCCTAGCTTAGGAACTGCTGTTTTTCATCCCTCTGCAGTAAATGTCCCAGTCTTCACTTGCCAGATTTTTTCTGGAGGTATCCACAGGCCCACACCTTCCCGGGATCAGTCATTTTGTGCCATCAGCCCAACTGTGGTGGTCACTTTGTCACCCCAGCAGCAAAATTCTTCATTATGTAATTAACTGTGAAGGCAACGAAATCCTGTCTCAGAGGTCAGAAAATCCCACAAAATTGTTCCTAAACCAGCCTTCCCAGAGACTTTTCCTTCTGCTTTCGGGGCTTGATCCAATGCTGGTGGATCCTTTCAGCATCCAACAGCTCTGAGGGCTTTGAGCTCCTTCACACAGAGGCGACTTTTCCAGCAGGATCAGGAGCACTTTTCCTGGGATAACATCCCAATTCCATCAAAGCCACAACCCCTGACATCTGAGAGGATGTAGTTCCAGCTGCCGCTGGAGAAACCACAGGGAAAGCAGCAAAATTTATGGAAAAGCATCAAATGGTGGGACATGATTCAGCTTCCCAGACTGAGGGAGCTGCTCCTTCCCTAACTGAAGACCCAGCATCCCAAGAACTCCTTCCTACATCCCCAGGTTTTGCCCAAATCTCTCCTGCAGAGGAGCGTGCTTCTCTTGGAGCTGGTTTTCCTGCTATCCCAGATCCAATACCCTGGGACAAGCAGCAAAGGGATCAAAGGAAGGTACAAACTCTGTTGTTCAGCAAGTTCCAGCCTGGCTCCCTCAGCAGCTCAGGGCTCCTCACAGATCCCTTTGAAAATCAAATTTTTCCCTTGTTTTGATTGGATAAGTGGCAGAAAGGCAGGCATAAAACACACTGGAAACCTCTGAGCCTGCCTGTGCTGGATTTCCTGGGATCTCCTCTCTCTGGGGAAAGGGAGCAAGGAAGGGAAAATCCTGAAAGGATTTCTGCCAGAATAAATCCAGGCAACTTCCCATACAAAAGGGGCGCACTCTGTGAAAAAGTGGATTTGATCTCTGGTTAAACGGGATATTCATCCCCCTAGGGATTTTGTATGATTTTGTAGGATTAAAAGCAAACTTGATGTGGCTCTGGGGTAAAGGGAGAGTTGTTGTGTGGAAAGAGTATTCTGCTTTTGTCTGGAGTTTGTATGGAAGCAGAAGGTGCAGCTTCCACACTTAATAAATCAAACAAAGGTAGAACAGCTCCAGAATCCATGAATATTTCACAGAATTATTCCTTGGAAAATATTTGTTATGAGAATTTGGATGGTGGGTAATGAGCTGGGTAAAAAAAGAACTGCCATTCCAGGATTATCCATCTAAAATCCACGAGTGTGGATCATAATGAATGGACAGGCAGAAGCAGGGGGAGGAAAATGGGGAATGTGGGAAATACTCATTTTAAAAGGGATATGAAGGGAACTGAATGTGAAAATCCAGTGAAAAAGGCAGCATCCAGCCCAGATCTGGATTTTATTCCAAAGATGTTTCAATCTCAGGGAGTAATTGGAGAAATAGTTGCTGGGAGGTGTTTTCCATCCTGTGCATGGAGCTACTTCTGCACAGGAGTCTTTTAGTCACCCCTGGGCTCAAACTCCACAATTTTATGTCCAAATTTATTAATTCCTCTTGGTTATACACATCCAGACAATAAAAGAGATTTTAACATTAAAAATCAGCTTTTCTCCCTTTTATCTCTCCAATAAATAACTCTTAAGTCAGTCTTGTAACCCCTTAGAGCAGCAAAAGAGAGCAAATATCTGCAAAATAATGTAATCTAACAAGGCCTTTGGAAAGGAAAATGAAATATCTGCAGCTCTTGCTGGTGAGAGGTTCAGCTCCTTGAAATGATGTGATTTGGAATTATTGTCACTGAGTCTCAGAATTTTCCTTTGTGTTTGGATGGGTGTCCTGGAGCCATGGCCACAGGATGCAAAGGAGAACAGCAGAGGAAGAGCAGGGATGCAGCTCTGATACGTCCTTGTAGGATGTAGAGAATTGCAGGAAGGACCTGTGGAAGTTGGTGTCTTCCTATCCATTGAATATTTGAATGGCTTTGTTTATTTTTTGGGGGGTTTTCTATTGGATTTTAGCCTCTGCAGCCTTCAGCAATGGAGATTCCATAGTCTATCTTCCAGTGGTTTTGAGTGTGCCCCCAGCATCTCATCCTGCTGCCTCATTTCCAGTTTATCCATTTATTCCTACTCCTAAATCTGCATTTTTCCCCCCTCACATCCTTTATTTCTGTATGGAAATTGCCTCCTATTCTCCTCATTGCAGATTCCTGATCCCACACATTGAACTTTCCCAAGCCCTGACCCTTTCCCAACCCCACTCCAGCCATTCCCAGGGGATGAGCAGTGCTCAGGACACAGGGATTTTCTCCTCCCTTTGGTCTGGCCCTCTTTTCTTTCCTCAGCACCCATTTCCATCCTGTCTGAGTTGATATTTCAAGACCATCTGTTCCCAAACTCTGAATTTCTTTGGATCCCCTGGCTCCAGGGATATTTCCTGCTCAGTAATTGTGAGCTCCAGCCCCTCAGCATGGGTTGAAATGTAGGGCCCTGCTCCTCCTGTTGCAGAATTCCCTGTTCACCTGTGCCAAATGCCAGCTGGCATTTCCCCATCCAGACACTGGTGGCAGACTGAGCTGGGCTGAGTTTTGCAGTCCTGGATCACTTGATGCCATCAGAGTTGGGATCTCACTATTCCTGAGCTTTCCAGATCATTTACAGGCATCCACTCCTGAAATCCCTCCCCTGAGAAGTGATTTTCTCATTCCTTAAGCACCCATTTGTGTCAGGTTCAGCCACTTTACCCCAATGATGTTGCATTTCTTTGGCTGCTGAGGATCCCTCCTGGAAGGGCTGTGGGAATCCAAGAAGGGAATAGGACGTTAGCACTCATATTTTTCAAAATGAACTTTTCACAAAGGCCTGGAGGGACAGGACACAGGGAATGGCTTCCCACTGCCAGAGGGCAGGGATGGATGGGATATTGGGAAGGAATTGTTCCCTGTTTGGGTGGGCAGGCCCTGGCACAGGGTGCCCAGAGCAGCTGTGGCTGCCCTGGATCCCTGGCAGTGCCCAAGGCCAGGCTGGGCATTGGGGCTTGGAGCAGCCTGGGACAGTGGGAGATGTCCCTGCCATGGCAGTATTTTGACTTTCCAATATCCAACCTCCTTCTTTGAAGCCTTTTCTCCAGAACTATTTTACCCCTGGATTCAGAATTGTTCCAATTAAAGTCTTATAATCTTAAACACTTTAATTGTCCTCTGCTTACTGTGTGCTCCCACTGCCTGTCCTTTAGACAGCAAGTTTATGATGTATAGTGAATATTACTTTTACATCTCAGAATTAGTGATTTAACTCATTTTAAAGGGATTTAACACTTGTAATGCAGATTTTTTTGCTGGCTTACAGGCTCCTTTAATTGAAATTATTTCTTTTACTGTGTCTCTATTCCCACATTGGAACTGGATATGGCTAGAAGGTTTTGGTGTTATTTTTTCTTTCTTTAAAGGTGAGAAATTCCAGCTGTGTTTGTTCTTTGTCTTTCAGACAGGTGTGAGCTTTGCTTTGTTATTTGGGGTTTTGTTTTCATTTATTATTGCTACACTTTCATTTACTTCTGTTTTCTCTTTATTTCTCGGCCTTCTTTTCCTCCTAAATCAAGATCTACTGCTTTCATTGTTTGCCAGGGATAAAACTCCCAATCTTTTCTTCTCCAGGTAGCTCCCAGACACCTGTGCTGGGGATGATGTATGGAGGGAATGTGATGAGCCTGTGTTTAATGGACAAATTCTTCCCTCCAGCTCAGGGCTGTACCTTGGGTGTCACATTGAGGAGCACACCTGGAGCTGGCTGTGCTCAAGGTGACAGGAGAGTCACCAGAAGCAGCTGATTTTTGTGACTCTAAACAAATACATTTTTTTAAGGTGCAGACAATCTAAACTTAGACCTTTTTCATCCATTTTTCATCTGACAACCAACTTTGTTTTTTGAGTTAAATGTGCACTTCTAACCAAACCCTGTGCTTTAGATCTTGCTAAATAAAAAATGGTTTCTCTTCACTCTTGGGACTCGACTGATAAACTCCACATTTTTGTGGTTCATTTGACTGATAAGCCCCAAACTCCTGGGAGTGTGTCCCAGCTGTCTCCTCATTTCTGGAATACTCCAGCTCTTGGTCCTTGAATGTGTTCTTTATCCCAGCCCCTCATGCACAGGGATGTCTGACCCCACCCAGCAGGGCCATTTTAGTGCTGGTGGAGCTCTTGTGGATTTGATGAGCAGTGAAACTTTTCCTGGCATTTCTGGGGAGCTGTTGCTGCTCTGAACATGAACAGTGGGGTTTATAGGCTTGATTGAACATAAAATTATGGGAAGGTAATTTCTAAATTAATATTTTGTATATTGCTCATCAGAGTCCACAACTTTCTCCTGAGGGCAGCTCTGATCTCTGCTCTGAGACAGGGACAGGAGCCAGGGAACGGCTGGAGCTGGGCCAGGGCAGGTCAGGCTGAGCTCAGGGAAAGGTTCTTCCCCCAGAGGGTGCTGGCACTGCCCAGGCTCCCCAGGGAATGGGCACGGCCCCGAGGCTGCCAGAGCTCCAGGAGCCTTTGGACAGCGCTGCCAGGGATGGACAGGGTGGGGTTGTTGGGGGGTCTGGGCAGGGCCAGGAGCTGGATCCATGATCCCTGGGGGTCCCTTCCTGCTCAGAAGCTTTTATGGTTCTCTGATCTCTCCCAGCCTGAGGCTCAGAAGATGGAAATGCTTTCTGTAATTGTCTGGAAATGTTTTTCTATGCCCATAAAATGCAGTGGGGCCAAATCAGAGGCATTTCAGATTTGGAGCTGTTGCTCCATCTGCTCTTCCCTGTGCCTGACCCACACCAGGGTCATATCCCAGCTTCCTGTGCCACTTCCTGCCCTCCCTGCCTGGGCACACTCCTGATCCTGGAGCTCAGGGGAATGAGCCAACATTTAATGCCGGAAAAGCCTCCCTGTGGGGCACGTTTGTGTCAGGAATTAAGGGATCACATCTGAGTGGGCAGCACTGCCAGGGATGCCCAGGGTTGGATTGATGGGGGGTCTGGATAGGGCCAGGGGTGGGACTGGGTGATCCTGTGGGTCCCTCCAGCTCAGGACATTCTGTAATTCCATGATAAGGCCAAATCCTTGCTACAACTTTGGCCACTGGTCTGGAACTCCAGGGAATTCTGAAACTCCAGGGAATTCACAGGTCTCTGAAGCAGAAACCAAACTCAGCCCAAAACAGGACTGGGCAGAGGAAGCTGCTCCCTGATATCCAAACAAGCCTGGCAGAAAGCAAGGAACTTTTCAGGAAGCAAAGCCACTGGAAACTCCCTTCCTGCCACCTGAGGGCTCATTTTGCAGGGCACAAGTGGAAGTCACCGACAGGGCCTGAGGGCTGGACCAGGTGAGGCCTTGCCGGCCAGGATTGCTGGGGAATCTTTAAATTCCACATTTTTGGGGCCACCAACAGTCAGGAGACCCCAGGATGGATCTGACGTCAAGGTGGCCCTCAGGTCTCAGGGAATACACAGGACTGATCACTGTGCAAAGGGAAAATGTGAGGGAAAACAAAGGGGAAAAGAGGCTGAGAGAGGGGGAAAGGCCATGCTGAGTCTGAGTGTGGGTAGTAATAAACCCACAGCTGTTTGTGACTACAACTCTTAGTAACTACAGCTCGTAGCAACTCCAGCTGTCGCTGCTCCAGCTGCCTGCTGGGGACAAGGCCAGGGAAATGCTGATTTCAGCAGAGCCAGCAGGAACAGAGTTTTCCAGGAACTACCTTCCCAAACACCAGGGAGACTGCCACAGCCCAGCAGCAGCTTAGATAGGGCGGCATAAACGTCATCTTTTTAATAAAACAGAGGAAAACAAATCACAATGGCTACAACCACCCTGCCATCTCTACCACGTGATTCCATTTCCAATGGAATTACAAATGTTACCAGAGTATGCAGATGTGTTTAGTCCCACAAAGCAGAGCTAATTTATTCATAAGCAGATCTGCAAGACTGCCCGGGCAGAATCCTTTCCATATTCCAGGGGATTATTAAATTGGGGGGGAGGGTGAAGGGTTTCTTTGCAGGAGTCTCCAGTGCATGGATCCAGGGCAGGCAGCCAAATGAGGGGAAAATGGGAGTGACAGGGAAGACAGGCAGGCAAGAGGGGCTGTTTGCATGAGGAAAAATTGGCAGTGACAGACCCAAACTGGCAGAGTTTCAGGAGGGAAAAAGGCTGCACAACACAAGACAAACACCTCCAGAACAGGGAAGAGCCCTGCAGGGACTGATACCTTGGCAGGTAAATCCATGTTCTCCTCTGGGCTGTGGTCTCCAATTTGTGGGAATTCTGGCAGGTGTTGCTGCTGGCACCCCTCTGCTCCAGCTGGAAAACACCCAGGAACATCAAACCAGGGCAGAGGCAGCATCTTCTCCAGCCAGGCTGATGCTGCCTGCCCTGTGCTGCTTGAAAAATCAGAGTTGGGAGGTGAGAAGGAGCTTTTAAACTGCAGCCCAGCAGCTCCTGACCCGCTGTATGTTCCACATCTGCTCCAGTCAGGAATGATTTCACTGCACCAGGCTGAGGCTGCACTGGGCACAACAGTGGGAATGTCTGAAGTGCAGGGAATAAATTCAGAGTGCTTGGCTGGGCCCTGCTGACTCTGCTCAGCAGGGCAGGGCTGAGGGTAGGGAGGTGAGAGATGCTCCTCTCCACCTTCCAGCTTCTGGCTGCTGCTTCCACGCTGAGCACCAGTGGGAGCTGGACATAGATCTGGGGATGGCAGCAGAAATGGGGATGGAAACTGTGGGACCTAGGCCAGGCTCTGAGAGAGCTGGGATTGCTCAGCATGGAAACAAGTTTTTGGGGGTTCCAGTGCCTGAAAGTGCTGACAGCAAAGATGAGGAGGGACAAGGGATGGAGGGACAGGACACAGGGAGTGGCTTCCACTGCCAGAGGGCAGGGATGGATGGGAGATTGGGAATTAGAAATTGTTCCCTGTTTGGGTGGGCAGGCCCTGGCACAGGGTGCCCAGAGCAGCTGTGGCTGCCCCTGGATCCCTGGCAGTGCCCAAGGCCAGGCTGGACAGGGCTTGGAGCAGCCTGGGACAGTGGAAGGTGTCCCTGCCCATGGCAGGGGGGGCACTGGATGGGCTTTAAGGTCCCTTCCCACCCAAACCATTCCACATTTCCATGATCAACTCAGCAGCCCCAGCTGGCTTTTCCTGAGGGTCTTCTGTCCCCCCAGATTCCAACATCAAGCTGTGCTGGGACAGGAGTTTTATCCTTTCTTGTTTTTACAGATGAATGCCAGAAAAATCAGTATTTTTTTATTTGCCCTTTCCTTTCTTTTTTTCCCTTTTTCCCTTGCAGCTTCTCAGAACTTTCTCAACTTTGTAAAAGTGACACAGCTGAAAAAGTGAATTTGTCACAGTGTCACTTTGATGTATTGAAAACATTTGTAAAGTTACAAAGTAGAAAGGGGGGGAAGGCAAAAATCACACTTTTTATTTTTCACAAAAAGGGGGAAGAAAAAAACACCTAAAAACCAAAATCCAGTGTGGCAGGTGTTGAAAATATATCTGGTCCAAACATGGGCAGAGTGGAAAAATGGATGTAGCCCAGATTTCTCATGGGAGAAGCAGCTCCTCAATTGTGAGGCTGCCAAACCTGAAGGACGGGGCCACCCAGGGGGACCTGGGCAAGCTCCAGAAGTGACCCATGGGAATCTTCTGGGGTTTAACAGCACCAAGTGCTGCTGCTGCACTCTGGGAACCCCAGGCTTAATGCAGGCTCGGCATAAGCAGATGAAACAGCCCTGGGAGGAGGATTTGGGGTGCTGGTGGGTGAGAGATGGACCTGCCCCAAGCCTGGGCTGAGCCCCCAGTGTGGGCAGCACGGGAGGGGGGATTCTGCTCCTCTGCTCCACCCAGGTGAGACCCCACCTGCAGAGCTGCCCCAGCCCTGGAGAACATCAGGAGGGACCTGGAGCTGCTGGAGAGAGTCCAGAGGAAGCCAAGGAGATGCTCCAAGGGCTGGAGCCCCTCTGCTCCAGAGCCAGGCTGGAGGGCTGGGGGTGCTCACCTGGAGAGGAGAAGGCTCCAGGGAGAGCTCAGAGCCCCTGCCAGGGCCTGAAGGGGCTCCAGGAGAGCTGGAGAGGGACTGGGGACAAGGGATGGAGGGACAGGACACAGGGAATGGCTTCCCACTGCCAGGGGGCAGGGATGGATGGGATATTGGGCAAGAATTGTTCCCTGGCAGGGTGGGCAGGCCCTGGCACAGGGTGCCCAGAGCAGCTGTGGCTGCCCCTGGATCCCTGGCAGTGCCCAAGGCCAGGTTGGACACTGGGGCTTGGAGCAGCCTGGGACAGTGGGAGATGTCCCTGCCCATGGCAGGGGTGGCACTGGATGGGCTTTCAGGTCCCCTCCCACCAAAACCATTCCATGAAATCCCATGATTCCAGCCCAGTGGTACCTGATGATGGGAGCTGGCTCAGGCTGCCCCTTTAGAAGTAACAACCTGGAAAGTTCTTGGAAATGGAATATCTGTGAAGGAGGAGAACCCCAATGTCCTGCATGGAATTAGCAGAGCAGGGTGGGAGGGCAGGGAAGGCATTCCCAGCTGTGGGAGCAGGGTGGGAGCGCCGTCATCCACTGTGGACTCACCAGGAATGGTGATGTTTTAGTGTCTCCTCCTCCTCCTTTGCACAAGTTCTCTGGATTTAAACCCCTTTCCCACCCCTGCTGGAGAAGGGGGAGTTAAATCCAGGGAATCCATCCCGCTTCCCTTCTCTCTTCATCAGCTCCTGAGGATGTCTCTGCTCAGCCACGGGACCTGAGTTCACCACATGTTTACCTTGCCAAGCAACTGAGTGAAAATTCCTGGGGAAAACTGCTATCTCTGAAGTCATTAGACTAATTAGGACAGGGATTATTTACACGCTTTCTGCTCTGGTTTAACTCTGGAACTAAGTCTATGTCTTAATTTTGCATTCCCTGAATAACACAGGGAAAAAAGCAGCCGTGTGCTGACTGGCACAGCAGCTCCCAGGACTGACACACAGGTGGGATCTCCCCTGAATCTGGGAGCTCTGCAAACACCAAGGGTTCTCCTGGTTCCAGTGAATTTGAGGGAAGTAATTCCAGTGAGACTGGGCCAAGTCAGCAGCACTCAAAGAACTGCACATCCTGGTGGGATTTCCTTCCTTACAAGTGGGATTAGGATGAGACCCCACAGTGGCCAGAAAGGCAGAACTGGGCAGTGAAGGAGCTGCACAAAGCACTGGGATGGGACAGTCCCTGGAATCTGTCACCTGCCATCTTTACACTAATTAAAAGGGAAATTATTCCCAAGGCTCCCATTCCTGCAGGAAACCCCAGCTCTGGTAAAGGTGTTGGATGTCCATTGCTGTTTGCTCTCCAAGAACGTTCAGACGAGCACCCCCAGTGCACAGAAAAGTGAAATTGTAAATTTCCTACCGGAATATTCAGGAGGATTTTATTCAGCTGCATCCCATGGAGGATTCCATGCTGGAAGTGCTTCTGCAGGCACTCCATCACAGAAAGCCACCCCTGGCTTATCTGCCCAGCCACAGCTCCCTGGTGGAGCTCAGAGTGGAAGTGGTCTGGGAGCTGCTGGAGGCTGATAAACAGGAGTCAGAGGAGCTGATGGATTTGGGGAATAATTTTCACCAGTGAAGGATTTGCCACCTCTTTCCCTACATTCCAAGGAAAAGCTGCTGTGCTTTCCACATCAATTGTTCAAATAAGTTCAGGCACTTGGATTCCTGCACTGGAATGGTGACAGCTGCTCTGAACTTGGAGAAAGCTCTTTGGCTTTCTTGGCTCTGGTTTTCAGGAATTGCTGATGATTTCAGCAGTGGTCAAAGAGGGACACACAAAAGTGCCTGGTTTGTAGAGATAAGGGCTGGATCCAAAATGACAGAACCATGGAATGGTTTGGGTGGGAGAGGCCTTTAAAGGACATTTGTTCCACGCCCTGCCATGGGCAGGGACACTTTCCACCATTCCAGGTGCTCCAAGCTCTGTCCAGCCTGGCCTTGGACACTGCCAGGGATCCAGGGGCAGCCACAGCTGCTCTGGGCACCCTGGGCCAGGGCCTGCCCACCCTGCCAGGGAACAATTCCTTCCCAATATCCCATCCATCCCTGCCCTCTGGCAGTGGGAAGCCATTCCCTGTGTCCTGTCCTTCCATCCCATGTCAAAATTCCTTCTCCATCTTTCCTGTAGGCTCCCCTCAGGTCCTGGAATGCCGCAATGAGGTCACCCTGGAGCCTTCTCTTCTCCAGGCTGGACAATCCCAGATCTCCCAGCCTTTCTTCACATCAGAGCTGCTCCACTCCTGTGATCATCCTGGTGCCTCCTCTGGACTTGCTCCAACAAGTTCTTATCCAAAGTCCTGGTCCATTAACTTGGTCACTGTGCTCTCTGGGAGCCATTTCCAAGTGAAGGGAAGTCTGGATCTCTCCAACAAAATGAGGGGTAAAATCAAGGAGTTGACATGGAGCTCCCAGCCTTGAATAATTGCGACCAACATGGAATGCCCACCTTGCACAGCCCTGACTCCCTGAATGGAGGAGGCAACAAAATCATTTTCAAATGGGTCTTTATGTCTTTCATTGGCTTCTGAACTCTGCCCTTCATTGTGCTCGAGCTGCCAATGGATGCAGTCTGGCTCCAGCTGCTGCTCCAGGTGATCTGAGGGGGTTACTGACATTCATGGGACTCTCAGGCTCTGAGGGGATGAGTAACAGCTTTAGGAGTGTTTGCGGGGTGCCCCGATGAAGGAAGGAATGATAAATCTGACTCCATGTTCTCAGAAGACTAATTTATTATTTTATGATACTATATTATATTAAAGAATACTAAACTATACTATATTAAAGAATACAGAAATGATACTTACAGAAGGCTAAAAAGATAATAATGAAACTCGTGACTCTCTCCAGAGTTCCCACACAGCTTGGCACTCGTTGGCCATTGAGTCAAAACAACTCACAGCAGAATCCAATGAAACAATCACCTGTGAATAAACAATCTCCAAACACATTCCAAAGGAGCAAAACACAGGAGAAGCAAATGACATAATATTGTTTTCCTTTTTGTTTGAGGCTTCTCAGCTTCCCAGGAGAAAAATCCTGAGCAAAGGGATTTTTCAGAAAATATGAATGTGACAAACAGAGCCCCTGTTCCTTATTTCCCACCTCATGGCTCAGCTAGAAGGATAAAAGCTCTTTATTCCTTAGTGCAAGACAGTCATATCCAGAAAACTGAGAGAGTTTCTGCTCTCAGGAGGGAGGGGTTCTTCACAAAGCCACAAAGCCATCTGCAAAACAGCCACCCCAAAATTCCTGCTGGCTTTAACAGGGATTTTCAGGTGTTCCCTCTCCCCTTGCACAGGTTTACACCTCAAGACCACGCGACACACTGAGTATGGAGTAAAACCTCAGAGTTAACTCCTCCAGGTTTTCCAGAGGAGAAAATTCCCTTCCCTAGAGCTCCCTGTGCTAAACTTCTCCAGGTATTCCTTGTTTAATTAAGGCTTTTAGCAACAAACTTGTGAAGGATTAGGCCTAGGGAGTAATTAAGCTCCTGAGAGAGCTAGAGAGCTGGCTCCCAGTTTTCACGAAGTCCATGAGATATTCCAAAGGCACTCTACAGAAAAAAAAAAACAAAAAAAAAAAACAGAACCTCAGGTGTAAGAGAGAAAAAGAGAGAAATGTTTTACCTTAAAGAGATACCACTCTTTTCTGTTAATAAAATAAAAAATAATTGGCCTGGTAGTGTTTTATTTGATAGAATAAACCAGAAGTACAGTGAGTAATAAAAATGTTTTGGCATCAGGAATGTCTGTAAGCCCAGTGTGGGATTGGAGCCTCAATATTCCAGGTGCTCCATGGACATGGATACAAATACACAGGCAGATAGGATGGCTTAGGCGTTAAAATACCATCAAAATAAAAAGAAAAGGCATAAAAATAACTTGAGAGACAGAAAAAATCCATTTCCAGACAAGTAGCCTGCTGTTCTTAAGCTCTAAAAACTGAATCTCCTGTGCTGTTGAGAAGACAATTCCCAAAAACTCCACATTTTGACCATTTCCCATAATAACCTTAAAATACCTAAGGCATTTGACAGCCTGTGGACCTGATGATCCAAACCCTGCACTGATTTTAGCCCCTCCTGAGCTCATTTTTGCTCCTTTATGTGGCTTCAGTCCCAGTGTCTGATATCCTCTAGCCCAGCTGAGCCCAAAGGATGCAGGATTTGGGATCCCCGTGCTGGGCAAGGATTCCTGCTGCTCCCAGGGCCATAAGCCACCAACAGCAGGACCTGAGCTCAACCCTCTCCCCAAAATCAGGAAATCAACACAGGATTAAACCCATTGCAGAATCCCAATACCAAATGATCCCTGGGATCATCCTGCAGATCCCTGTGTGCTGCAGCTGCAGCCCAGGGATTCCCAGTGGAGAATCCCCAGGAAAACCCTTTGGAGCAGACATTTCACTCTCTAAATGGACTCAGCTTTCCCTGGGCGGCCGGAATCACAGCAGCAGTGGGACAGTCAGCAAGGACAGCAAGGAAATGCTCTGGAAAAGCTGAAAATGACTGAACACATCCAATGGAAATTGGAGAGGCAGGACAACCTCCAGGTTTTTGCTTTTGAAAGCCAATCCTCACAGGAAGGGCCTCACTCTCCTTCAAGGAGTGCCACAGCTGCATCCTGGAGAGGTGCCCACAGCAGGAATTCCAAACAGCTGTTCCAGATGTGCCCTCTGGACAATGCTCCATCCCAAGGGAGCAGATGACTTGGGAAAGGCTGATATTTATCCAGGAGAGCCCATGACCATGGAGCCAGGTGGGGAGCCCGGCTGGGATCCAAGGATTCCAAAAGGGTTCATCCCTCTGAGGGTCTGCCAGGAACCTTCCTGGGGCATGGAAACCTGGACACAGACCAGACCTGGAGCAACAGGAGGGGAGAGACCAGCCTGATAAACATCTTCATAGCAGTTCAAAAGAAGAGGGGAATAAATAGAAGGAACTCCGAGTCTCAAGTGGTGCCCAAAATATGATTTAATTTTGGAAAGTCACTTTTTTTTTTGAAAGCCACAGAGATGGGAAAAAAAGTTAGTGCTGCCATGAGGCTGGAGAGGAATCCAGGAGGTGGAAAAATGCAGGAATATTAAAAACCTCCAAGTGCAAAAACAAATGTGAGGCCTTTTGATCCCTCTGTTTGCACCTCCACACTCCTCTCACAGAGAGATCAGGGTAGAAAATTCTCTGTTCCTCCACACCACAAGAAGAAACCCCCAAAAACCTAAAGTTGGTGTTTTCAGGGGGCTTAAAATATTGTGATAAAATGTCGACAAAGGCTGCAGCAGGGTCTCAATTCTCCAGAGGTTGTTTTAATGCAAAGTAATTCCACTGAGAAATAAGAAAAGCCACAGGAAGCACAGTGGGATTATGTTTGATCCTAACAAGGAAAGAGGGAGAGAACTCCACTCAAAGTGTGATCAAGGAAGGGCAGCAATTAATGATCCTTAAATGAGCAAGGAAGGAAGAAAGCAAAGTACAGACACTGAGGTTTCGAGAAACAGACTCTGGGAACTTCAGGGAGCTGATTAGTGCTCCTAATCAAAGCCCTGAACAGGACAGGGAGCTCAGGAAGAATAAAGGCATCTTAAATCAACTGATAGCAAGGGTGGAAGTGAAATTTCTGCCTGAAAAGAAAAGGAGAGGAGAACAAGGAATGACCAGCTTGGTTAAATTAGTAGGGGAATTTTTTTTTTTTTTTTTAAAAGAAGGGAAAACCAGGTCATTGCTGAGGAGAATACTGTGGAATAAAACAGATTATCAGAGAGAAAAACAGGAATGTCTTAGATTGCAAGATTTAGCTGGGGTGTGTCAGAGCTGGGGCAGTTCTCTGCTGTTCATTGGGCAGTTTTCTTTATCTCTCCCACAACCAATCTCTCTCCCACAGCCAATCCTCCCTCCAGGAGATCTCTGCTGTTCATGCCCACTGAGTGTCCCTGCATGGCTGAGAAAATTCCATCATCCCATGGGGAGATGCTCCGCCCAGGGGAGGAGCCAAGCATTCCTACCTGGATCCAGTCTGCCCCTGGAACACCACAGCAGCCTTTGCCCACTGCATTCCCAGAGGAGCAGCTTTCTTCTGCCCTGCATTCCCAGAGGAAGAGCAGGCCCATCTCCAGCAGCCCTGGAGCTTCAGAGGAAAACTCCACCCTTGTCCAGGATCCCTGCTCCAGCAGAACCACAGCTGGCACTGCAGGAGGGCTGAGCCCCCATGGGATGGGACTGTGCCACCACCCTGACCCACAGGGGGTCAGCTCCTCTTCTGACTCTGGCAGTGTTGTTTTGTATTACTGCATTTTTTTGTTTGTTTGTTTTTCCTATTAAAGAACTGCTATTCCTTCTCCCATATCTTTGCCTGAGAGCCCCCTTTAATTTCAAAATTATAATAATTCAGAGGGAGGGGGTTTGCATTCTCTATATCAGGGGAGGCTCCTGCCCTCCTTAGCAGACACCTGTGTTTTAGACCAAGACAAGGTTTGAAAGGTTTCAAGGTTTCAAATCAAGACACAAATTAAATACTATGCAGAAGGGAGATCAGGAGCTGGGAGAAGACAAATTTCAAATGCTTCAGGAACAGGTGTCAGGCCTTGGGAAGCAGCAGTCAAAGGAAGAGAAAGCTCCAATTTGCAACAGGATTAATTGGGATCACCCACAGGAAAGTTCATTATCGGTGGATTGTTCATAAATGCTCTCAAATTATCCTGTCCTAAAGGAATTCCCTCTGCTCCAGCCAGTTCTCCAACCTCAGCACAGTTATGTGCCTGTTTTTGTGAGTGGGATGAGATGTTTTCCACAAGGATGAAAAATTACAGGCACGGGAAGAAAGATAAATCAGAGAATGATGAACTTCTCCCCAGATCCAAATACAAAACACCCCAGTTCTGTACAGCCAGAACATGACAAGAGAAAAGAACAACCAAGAGATTTGTAAAGAACAAATTCTGTCAAAGCAGAGGTATTTGCATCCCTGGCAGAGCCACAGGCTCTGAGGAGAAGGGCGAAGTGCAAAGATGGGATTTTTGGGAAGATTTCTGCCACTCTTGTCAGGAAGCTGAGAAAACACAGGCGAGGTGAAAGCTCCTCCCAGGGGCCACTCATCAACAGCTCCCCATTAGTCTGGAGTTCAGGTTCAGGTGGAATCTGGGAACAATTGCCCTGGGTCTGGGAATTGTCAATATTTTTATTGACAAGCTGAAATAATGGGATGAAACATGGGGTTATTGTTTGAACAGGGCTGAGAGAATCTTGGGTAGAAAAGGTTTGAAATTTAAAATGGTCTTCACATATTGGAGAAACAGGGAAGAGCGGGATGGATTTCTGGAAGGAGATGTGCATACTTATAAAGCTAAGGAAAAAAAGATTAATTGCTAAAAATTGGAAATTAGTGGCTGGAGGCTCCTACAGAAGGAAAATAACTGGAAGGCAAGAGGTGATGTTGGAATCTTACAACAAAGACCGGCACCTTGTGCAGGTCTGAGCTCTGAGAAAGACACACATCACAGAGTTCCAGGATTGTTTGGGCACTGGAAGGGGCTCTGAGCTCTCCCTGGAGCCTTCTCCTTTCCCAGTTTATCAATACCCCTTACCAGACACCTGCTATTCCTGCTGAGTTCCCCTTGCTCTGCAGGACCTCGGGTGCAGCAGCCTGTGCTCTGAGCATTGCTGGGGGGTCCTGAACATTTGGGATTACTGGAAACAACCCAGAACTGTGTGGAGTTACTGGGAACAGCCCAGAACCTCTGGGGTTTCTGGGAACAGCTCAGAAAAAGAAGGAGAAGGTTGGAGGTCTGCAAACATGCCCCCTGTTTGAAGGGTTCTCAGCCTTTCCAAAATGGGAGGATTTTCATCTCCAGCAGGAAGGTGAGGAAAGGAATTGTCCTGGATTCAGCTGGGATCAAGCTCTTTTTATCCTGGGAGCTAGAGCAGGGCTGGGTTTGGGATTCCGTGTGAGGATAAGATTGATAAAACACCAGTGTTGTGGTTGGTGCCAAACTGCACTCGCTCCAAATCCAGGACATTTCAGGATCCCAGGCTCTGCCAGCATGGAGGGGCAGAAAACGTGATAGGAAGGACTGGCCAGAGGGAATTCCAAAGTATAGTTTGTAATTCTTAGGATATAAACTGGGGGGAATGACTGGGAGTCACTGGTCACTCACAGTGACTGGTGGGGCATTGATCAGCAATTGCATCAGGAATATTTTTTTCTCTTGGATATTATTTGTCTTTTTAATTACAATTATTCCTATTATTATTATCATAATTATAATAATCTTTCTTATTACTCTGATTAGTGTTATTAATATTATATTTTATTTTGTTTCAATTATTAAACTGTTCTTATCTCAGAATCTTATTTTCAGCTTTTCATCCTCCTCCTGCCATGGGGCGTCCGTGATGGATTGGCTCCATTGTACTGAATTTCCAGCTGGGGTTAAACCGTGGCAGAAGTGGCGATTTTCCCAGGAAAATCCTTTATCCCCATGGAATCTGAAGAGCAGGATGGGAGTCCCACACTTGGTTCCTGCCTTTATCACAAAGATGGGCTGGACCACCCAAATCCCTTCTGTCCAGATTTTCCATGCATGGGGTTTGTATAAACCAGGATTTTCCATAATCATCTGAGCTCCCAGTCAGGTTCTAAAGATCCTGACTCCCAGAAAGACTCCTGATTTCCAGGCCATCACAGTTTTCCTTCAGGGTGAGCGGTGCTTGGTCACCTCCAAGCTGCATTGGTTTGTTTATTCCAAAAATTCCCACTGTTTCAATGCCTCCAGGAGGAACCTGGAGATGCCTCGAGGAGGAATGTGGAGATCTTTCAAGGAGGAACCTGGAAATGCCTCCAGAAGGAACCTGAAGATGCCTTGAGGAGGAATGTGGAGATCTTTCAAGGAGGAACCTGGAAATGCCTCCAGAAGGAACCTGAAGATGCCTTGAGGAGGAACCTGGAAATGCCTCCAGAAGAAACCTGGAGATACCTCAAGGAGGAACCTGGAGATCTTTCTATCCCTGTCAGCTCCTGCCCATCCCACTGTGGAATGTTTTTTTCCATTATGTCTCAGGTTAAGTTTTAATTGCTGCTGGATCCCTAATTTTATTCTCGGAACCCCGACTCATCCATAATTGGGAGCAGCAGCACAAAAGGGATTTGTTGTCCGCTTGCAGTGTCCCCAGAACAAAACAAGCACTTCCAGGGTATTTTTTCTGGAGTGGCTGTATCCCTGCTGGAATCCTTCTCCCACCAGGTGTATGTGAGGTTTTCCATGGCATTCCCATCCCACCACAGCTCCAAGTGCAGGGCCAAAGGGAACATGGGAATGGCCAGCAGGATCTTAGCTGCTCCAAATGGAATTTTCCAAAATCACCACAGAAAACCACAGCCAAGAGCTTTCCCTTCCACCAAAGGGCCTGGGAAGCAGCTCCTGGATGATCCAGAGCTCATGGAATGTTTATTTCAGCGCTGGTCCTTTTTTCCATAGGAGTCTCTGCTGCATGGGATCAAACCTCTCAGATGTTCCCCACAAGTCCAGTGCTTAGAGAATGCTCCTTTCTCATTTTTGTGTTTCAAACACCTTTTCCAGAGCTCCTGATGGGGAAATTCCTTTGTTTTAAAAGCCTGTGAGCTAAAAACAGAGATAAAACAACTTTTCCTTAGGATCTTTTGAAGATCCCAAGGCAGGGAAAGGATCTCCTGTTGCTGCTGCTTCTTGGAATTGCTCCTGGGGAGGGAAGGCTGAAGTCTGCTCCACTTTTATTTTTGGGGGGATCAGAGCATCTTTTCAACCTTAAAACAAATGATGCTGCCAGGAAATATTCCTGTGTGGAGCATCAGGGATCTGCTGTTCCATGCAGGAAAACAGAGCTCCCTGTTATTGGTCTGGGGGAAGAGCTGATTTTTCAGTTTGACAGCAAAATTGAAAAATCAAGTGGAAAAAAAAAACATTTTGCTTGGATCATGTTGGAATATTATTTTTGTTGCTAAACCAAATACATTGTTCCGTTTGGTGTGAACTAATCCATCCAATCCCAAATGGAATGGTTGATTTATTCAGGAAGGAAAAGGAGAGATGCAAAAACATCATATGGAGCCTCAGGACTGCAGCTCTTCCTGCCTGGAGATCTTGATATTCCTATGAAAATCTCACAGATGGAGCCATGATTCCATGAAAACCAGGAATTTGCCCTGCCCTGCCCTGCCCTGCCCTGCAGTGGGAGCCACAATTTCTTTGAAAACCAGAAATGTTCCCTGCCCTGCAGTGCTGGGTGCAAATGATGGGAGTCTGTGGATTCTGGAAATGGCCCCATTCTTCCCTCATTCCCATTTTCAAATGCCCTCAGGACATCATTCCAGCCATTCCATCATTCCAGCCACTGGGATAAGCTGCACATTAGCCAAGAGCTCCCAATTAAAATGTAAAGATAATGTGTATTTTAGAATTTTAATTTAAGCACCTGAACATTAAAGAATTTCTCAGGGATCTATAATCCTTCACTTTTCTTCCCAATCTCTTTATCTACCCAGAGGACCCAGCGGTTTCCATGAGCAGCTCAGTCTGTGCATCCACCTGGAGCCCAGGTGATTCCAGAGTCACAGCAAGGTCTGTGCTCCCTTCAGTGGGGCAATCAAAGTTAGCAAGAACCTTTCCCACCTGCTGCTGGAAAGAATTTCCCATCCTCAGCTGGCCTTTAGATCAGGAAGCACAGAGAGAAACTTTTGCTTCACTGGGCAGCAGCAAAAAAATGAGTTGGTCACAGTTTCAATGAAAGATGCTTCTCTTCTTGGAAAATTGCCCTGGGGGTGAGGGAATGACAAGAGAATGACAAAAGCCTCATTTTTTTTTTCCTCTCTCAATTTTTGCTCTCTCTCCATGAAACCTCAGAATGCAGCGATTCTGAGCACAGCCTGCTGAGCAATTCCAGCCTAATACACAACCCATAAGGATAAACCAACATATGGACCTTAGATCCTGCCATGGTTTAGCAGAACTTAATTGGATCATCCATTTTTCCCAATATTACCATATCAGGGCTGCTGCTAATCCCTCGGGAGCTGCTGTGTGCTGCAGATTAAAGCCCTGGCCACAATCTCTAGGATATGCTTGGCTAAACAATATTAGGAAACTCAGTCTCCAAACATTTAACTGCTAATTTAATGTCATTTCCCCATGTCTGAGGCTTTCTGGGGGTGCTGTTGAGATGCATGGACACACAAATAAATTAATTAAAATAACCTACCCCAAATAATCTGAATATTCCAGGGGATGCCTCATTTCAGTTTCAAATACTGCAGCTGGAAGGGCATTATAGAGATTTATTCTACTAGAAAGAAACAAAATCTTTGAAGGATTGGTTCTTTCTTGAAAGGTTCACCACAGGTTGCTACTGGGTGCTGCATTATCCAAGTTCTACATTCTGAGAAAACTTCTTTTTATGTGAAAAGTGATGCCTGCATTCCAGATTCCCCCAAATTCAGAGGTGTGGCTGTGGAGGAGGTGGATTCAGCTCCCCATGAGCAAAAGATCAGCTCTTCCATGTTTTCATATTCCAAGGAACAACAGGCTGGGTAAGTCCACAGAAAATTTTAAAGACAAGGCTTGGTGGAGGCCTTGGTACCATGGGAGCATTCAGAGCATTGCCACAGGGCAGAAAATCAGCACAAAATCCAGTTATTTCTCTAAATTCAGGAAAAATCCTGGTGACCATGAGTTCAGATAGTCATGAAATGGTTTGGGTGGGAAGGGACCTTAAGGAGCATCTCTGCCATGGGCAGGGACACCTTCCACTGTCCCAGGCTGCTCCAAGCCCCAATGTCCAGCCTGGCCTTGGGCACTGCCAGGGATCCAGGGGCAGCCACAGCTGCTCTGGGCACCCTGGGCCAGGGCCTGCCCACCCTGCCAGGGAAGGATTTCCTTCCTTCAGCTCAAAGCCATTAAATTGTTTAAATTGCTCATAAATAATCAGTAAAACTTTGAAGACAAAATGCACATTTTGAAGTTTTAGTTGCACATGAACTTTGGGTAGGAAGGGGCTGAATTTTCTAAATGAAATGTAAAAAGAAACCCCAACAAAACTCACAAAGGAAAGTTAACAATAAAAAATATTCCAAATGCCACGGGGAGGGGATCAATGACCTGGCCACCGAGGGGAATCCAATATTCCCAGATTGAATTCTAATTACAATGGATTTGTGGCACTAACTACTCATCCTTCCTCTCTCTCCAAATGTATCTTTGCTACAGATAATTACACTGAGATAATTGTGAAGATTCCTCATATTGTTAAATAATGTGGATCTCTGCAGGGAAAACAGCAGGAAAGGGAGTTCCTGTCAGCCCTTGAACATGGAGGGTGGTAAGGAAGATGATAATGAAGTTTAAATCACCAATATTCAGTGGCCTTGTGGGTGATTGCCTATTAAAAATCATCTAATGGATCTTGCCCAAGTCAACACAGTCCAAATAAATATTGGGAAGGAATTGTTCCCTGTGAGGGTGGGCAGGCCCTGGCACAGGGTGCCCAGAGCAGCTGTGGCTGCCCCTGGATCCCTGGCAGTGCCCAAGGCCAGACTGGACACTGGGGCTGGGAGCAGCCTGGGCCAGTGGAAGGTGTCCCTGCCCATGGCAGGGTGGTACTGGATAGACTTTAAGGTCTCTTCCCACCCAACCCATTCCATGATTCTGTTTCCATGAAATAAATAAATGGATACAACACCCTTGGCTGATCATTACACTGTGCTGAGCAATGAAGATTGAAGAATACTTCAAGAGAAGAATCTAGTGATGGATCAAAAAATGTGATTTTCCCCAATTTTTAACCAGAAAAAAAGGGACGGAAAGGAAATGGAGGACAGCACAGAGAACCACCTTGTTCTACTGTGTAAATCCACAGCATTTTCCTTTCTGAAATATTGTCTGCAATCCTGATATTCTGGTCTCAGAAAGACTTTTATAAAATGGCAATAAAACATAGAAGAGGTGACAAGAGGTGTGAAATGACATCTGTGTAAGGAAAAGAGATCAACAGAGTGCAAACCTCCAGGTTAGGAGAAATGTGGTTGGTCATTTCTCCAAGGAGAATCCTCCATGCATTAGGTGGAAATGGAACCAGCAGAAAGAAATTATGTCTCCAAAGAGTCTGGAAATGATGTGTGAAATTCCCCACAATTTGTAGGAACTGCTACTGTTGGAATATTGGAATACGAATGGAAGAAAAGGAAAGACACCAGTGGTAGGTTAAGGGGTTACACTGGATTATCTTAAATGTCTTTTCCAGCCTTCACAATTCCATGATTCTGGGATCAGCTGGTTTGTCCATCCAGGGAAAGGAAGTTCCAAGAACAGCAGCAGGCACAGATACACATCTGAAAAGAAAAACTTTTCCCTGGGATCAGGCAACACAAAATGGGATTTGTTTACAGGCAGGCCTCAAAGGCCTCTGGTGTGAGAGCAAACCTGAAACAAAGAAAGAAAACAGAGGGGAGGAGGGAGATTTGTTCCAAATATTCCTTCTCTTGTTCTGTCTCACTCTGGTTTTAAAACATTCATTGTTTGAGGGTTTTTTCCTTCACTCTGTTGGTGTTTGTTGCTATTTGTTTGCAGGAGATGGTTCAGACAGATCCATCTGCAAGCTCTGACTGACCCCAGCTCCCATCACACATCCCCACTAAATTTTTTAACATCAAACTGCTTCCCTCTCTTCCACTGAACATTCTCCAGGGATGACCCAACCAACAAATCAATCCCATTTCAGAGGAGGAGCTTTGGAGCCTTTAAAATCACCTTCAGAAAAACCTGGCAGGGCTCCCAGTGTTCATCCAGAGGCTCGTGCACAAAGTGCTTTTTATCCAACACAGGGGTTGCACCTGCATCTTCCTCCCTTCTCTGCATCCTTCCAGACACCAAAGGTACCTGGAACAACCAATATTCCCAGTGAATGCAGGAGAATCACAGGAAGAGCCTGGAGAGGCTGAGGAGAGAGAAGAATAATGGATGTTGGGTGCACCAGTGGTTTTTTTTCCATAAGCAGTGACATTTTAGCAGATTACAGAGTGACTGGGGGGACTGGGAGGTTTGGGGGGACTTTTAGGGGGTCTTGGAATTTGAAGAGTCCCTGGATTGGGGGATACTGGGATGTTTGTGAGGGTTTTGGGGGTCCCCAAGAGTTTTGGGGGGGTCCCAGCTCTTGGGGGACTCCCAGAATTTGGAAGGGGGGAGACTCTGGGGGTGCCAGGATTTGGGGGGCTTTGGGAGCCCTGGGATTTGGGGGGTCCCAGGTCTGGGGGTGCTGGGAGGGTTGGGAAGTCCTGGGAGCTTAACCAACACCTCTCCCAGTCCATCCTGCACTGCACTTCTGGAGGATTTTCCATGGCCAGGAAAAATGGCTAGGCAGGAAAATCCTCTTTTTTTGGGAAGGGAGAGCTGAGCTGGGCTGAGTTATAAGCTAGAAACTTCCCCAGCCCCGACAAACCAGGACTGAGTCTCCATCCCAGCATTGTGCCACAACCCAGCCCTTGGCTTAGGATGCAGGAACCCCTCTGCCTGATTTTCCATCTCTCTGTCACTCTTCTGGCACCAACAGCCCACTGCATGCAGGGAAAAAGTGGGAAAAGTTGGGCTGGCCACAACAACGACAGCCAAAGCCCCGGGGCAAAGAAACCTCAGGGTTCAGGTGTGTCAAAGTCATAGAACTGTTAAGGGTGGAGAAGATGAAGGTCAACATTATCCAGTCCAATCTTCATCCAAATATCACCATGCCCACTAAAGCACATCACAAAGTGCCACATTTTCCTATTGTTTGGAATACCTCCAGGGATGGGGATTCCACCATGCCTGTCCCAGTGCCTGACCACCCTTTCCAGGAAGAAATTCTTTCCTGATATCCAGTTTAAACCTCCCCTGGCCCAGCCTGAGGCCCTTCCCTCTCCTCCTGTCCCTGTTCCCTGGGAGCACAGCTCGACCCCCCCGGCTGTCCCCTCCTGTCAGGAGTTGTGCAGAGCCACAAGGTCCCCCCTGAGCCTCCTTTTCTCCAGGCTGAGCCCCTTTCCAGCTCCCTCAGCCTCTCCTGGGGCTCCATTCCCTTCCCAGCTCCGTTCCCTGCCCTGGACACGCTCCAGCCCCTCCAGGTCTCTCCTGTCAGGAGGGTCCCAGAGCTGCCCCAGCACTGGAGGTGCCCCAGCAGTGCCAGCTCAGGGGACGGGCACTGCCCTGCTCCTGCTGCCACCCCAGGGCTGGGATGAAGAAGAGCCAGAACTGGGAATCCTGGCTGTGATTCCCTCTCAAGTGCTCTCTGCTCACATGCAGGACCTATCCCTGGGAGGACACACCTAGAGTCCCTCTCAATCCCATCCTTCAGGAATGATGGATCATGTTCCAAACTGGTGCCACTGCTCCTGCAAGGTCTTGCTGCCAGGGGCATCGATCTCCTTTTGATTTACTTGGTTCATCTAATGGAGCTGGTGGAGACAGGACCTGGCTGTGTCCACTCCAGTGCTTCCCCTCCAGGATATGAATTCCCAGCACCTGGAGGGCTCTGCTGAGGCAGCAGCCCTGAAGCTCACCAAGGAGAAGTTGAATTATTAATCTGCCCATCCAAGAAGGGAGACAAAGAGGTTTCCAATATAGCAAGTCCTGGAAATTTGTGGGGCTGTAAAAGCTGCTTTTCTTTTTCCAAAACAACCAGAACCATTCCCTCATTCTCTTGACCCTTGGGAATCCCACTAGCAAGAGACAGCTGAACTGGAAACCAGTAAAAAAAGCAGTTTGTTTATTTATCCCTATGGATTGGGTTATTCCAAAAACTGAAGAAAAGGGTTGAGTTTAGCACCAGAAAATCAGAGTGGAAGTGTTCATTCCTTGTAGGAGGTTCCTGGCCTTGTGTTCCATGAATCCCTGTAATTCCAAGCAAGATAAGGAAAAACCTCTGTAAAAGAGACTGCCTGGGCTTAGATATTCCTCAGAAATGGCAGCTTCCCCATGGAGCAGGATGTATTTAAAATGGTGTCCAAGGAAGATAAACTTTTCTCTTCCAAATGTCCCTGGATGTATCCAAGGTGGTGGAAGTGGTTTTATAGCATTTAAATGAATTCTCACAAGGAGCAGAAGCTGGAGAATGTCAGGATCTTCAGGATCCTCCAACCCTGCTGCCCTCAGGAATGCTGCAAAACAGTCTGCTCATCCCAACCTTAATCCTTGCTCCCCAGAGCTGCATCCCACTCCTGGCTCTGAGGATGATGCCTCCTGTTCTCCAGCATCTCCCCCAACTCATGGATGTCTCAATCTCCTCCCATCCAAGGGATAATGGTCCTGGAGTGGCTCTTTGCCATGATCATCACCCTGGATAAATTCTGTTCCACTGCTTCCCGAGAGGACTCAGCTACTGAGCAAACACAGGGGAGGTAATTCCCTGTTCATCAGCCAAGGGAAATCCCAGCTGCACTTTTAAACAGGGATAGGAGACCAGGAATCCTGGGAGAAGGTCAGTGCTGGCACTGGCAAAGCCAGAAGAGGGAATATCACAGGCCACAAACATCCTCACACTGCCCCAGGAACGTCCAGCTTGGACTATTGTGCACAACCAGGTTCTCCATGGAAACCTGTGGTGCTGCCATGCTGAGGTAAACTCTGTCCTAATCCTGAGGATGAGAGCCTACTCCAGCATATTATGGGATGCAGAGCTCTGGATCTGCAGTCCCACACATCCCTCCAGGCTGGCTGAGGATCTTTTAATGCCCAGAATTCCTCAGGCCCCAAACTGGGGGCTCTTTTTGAACCTGTTATGGATTGGGAATCCTGAGCCTGGGCCTCTTTCTGAACCTGTTATGGATTGGGAATCCCAAGTTGTTGGAACCCAGGGCACAGGGAATATTCTTTCCTCTTCCTGTTCTGAGATGTCCTGATCCCTAGGAAAACATTGGTTTTAACTTTCATCCATGGAGAAAGCTTCCAAGACTTTGGGATGAATTGGAATCCACAAGTGTGTGAAATAGATAGCACTATCGCTTATCACAGGGTGAAAAACTTAGAGTTTTGGGATTTTAGTATGGAGGTGGGTAGGAGACAAGATGGAGGATTTTGGGCGTTGTCTGATCTCCTTCTTGTTCTTCATCTACTCCATTTTCTGCAGTGTAGGGAGCACAGGGTGATTGGTTAGAAAGAACCGCAATGCAGGTGTTGCGTGGACAGAAAAATAATTAATTACTGGTAGAAAGGTAGAAATTAAGTACGTTCTAGGAGTTAGTTGGACAAAATAGCTTTAAAAGACCTTGAACCTGTGTGTCTGGTGAGTTTTGGTGCCTTCTCTTTGTACACTAAGTCTGAGATGTAGACGGCGTGCTGAACTTCTGATAAGAGAAAAATAAACAGCAACCTGAAGACCAAAAAACCAAGTCTGCCTCTCATTCCTGGCACAGAACTTTTTTGGGTTCTCCCCATCAGGGGGACCCATGAGGGAGGTTTCAACACTGAGTGGCCACACTGCTCTGATGAGCTGAAGCTCAGGATGATGTGTGACACTTCTGGACCTGCTCATGCCATCCTGGGCTCCCCAGAACTCCCCGAGGTGTTCTCCAGCACACCAGTCACTTCCCTCACCTGGAGGACCCCTAAACCGGGATCTGATGGTCCTGGCAGTGTCAGTGCCTCCCTCTCTGTTGGACTGTATGATTCAGAAGCCTCTCTGAATCCTTCAGAGACAGAAAGGAATGCAGGGGTTGAATTAAAGCCTTTAGGGAAATTAAAATCTATTAAGCCACACAGATATGAAGTAGAAGTGTAAGTTATAGTTTTAAGTAAGTAAAAGTGTTAAGTTATAGTTTTAAGTAAGTTTAAGTTTTAAGTTTTAAGTAGAAAAGTAGAAGTTTAAGTTTTAAGTTTTAAGTAGAAATGCATTTTAAGTGCCTTAAGAAACTGTGCTAGCTAGTAAAGGCCTTAAGGTCTAGTTTAAGTTGAGTAACTTAGTTCCAGACATAACAAAAACATAGCAGAACCTTGCCACTAGAACACATAGAATTATTCACATCAAACAGATAAAACTACATGTGTAAAAAGATAGAACTATTCACATAGATAAACTTATGTACATAAATTTAAGTAAGAAAACAGAGAGTACATTTGCATAAATAGATAATATTATATACATAGGTTTTTAGGTAAGAACTGACACTACTTTCATATTACTTTCACACATTAGAATCAAGTTCAGATTGGTTTAGAAAGAATGTTTTAGAGTTGTGCTTTTAGTTGATTGGATGTTTTATTAATAAAATGCTCTGTAACGGGGTGTGAGCACCATCACGTCAACAACAACCACTTCAGCAAGAAGAAAAGAAGAAAGAAAAAGAAAGGCTGTGCTCCCTGCTGCTGCTGCTCAGAACATCAGACTGGTCCCTGCTGCTGCTGCTCTTCCTGCACAGAACCTGGGACTCTACACCAGAGAGCAGCCCTGCAGCCTTGCAGCTCTGCAGCCTTGCAGCTCTGCAGCCTTGCAGCCTTGCACCTGCAGCTCTTGTGTGGGATTCTATGCCTGAAAGCTTTTCCACAGACTTTAGCACCTTGAACTCTTTGCCTTCGAGACTGATGTATTCATGCAATAAACAACTTTATAGCAACTGACAACTGCTCGTGTCTCTTTGAAGACCCAGTAACACCTGGACACCTCTCCAAACCCTGCCTCCCACAGGAGCACCAGGCATCCACGCTGGGAGGAGCAAAGCATCCCACCAGGCAGCACGAACAGTTTGGGGTGATTAAAGTTATTACTGGGATGCACAAAAGAGCACAGCAATGGAGCAGCTGGCAAATGTTGGATTAGGAGGTCTCAGAGTCACCATGCCAGGAACTTTGGGCAGAAGGGGATTAATTGACAGGAGGGAGGGAGTTAAAGGGAAAAAATCACTCCCTAAATGAGGGAAGATCCCAGGGAATCCACGGAGTGATTAGAGAAGCTGCTGCTTAGCCTTTAATTCAACAGGCTGCGGGTCTGCTCTTTATTCCTAAGGCTAAAGCCAGCCCTCCCCTCACCCTGAACTCCTAGGAAATTAAAGCTGCCCGAGCCCTACAAAGCCCAGAGCAGCCAAAGTGACCCCTGGAGAGCGAGGTCAGCATCCCTGGGGATGCTGCAGCCATTGGCAGGCCGGAGAAACCAGGAAAACATCGGGAAGTTTTCATCAGCAGGTTGGAAAGTCAGAGAACTTGGGAACTGGGTCAGAAATGGCACAAGCACTGCCACAGTCTGCCACAGAGCAGTGCTGGAGAAAGTGGGAGAGCTGGGAATCAGGGAGGCCTTTGGAATGGATTTCTGAGTCCCTGTGGCCTGTGGTCCCTGGACCCTTCCAAGCTGTTCCATGCTCACTAGGAATTGTGTGCGTGCTGTTCCATGCTCACATGTTTGCTTCAAGCTGCTAAAAAGCACTGGATCATCCAGTCTAAACTTTTCCTGGAGATTTTCCACACTGTTGTTTTAGGTGAGATAGGGAATAGGTCATGGAAGACTCCAGTGCTGTTGTGGCACTGCATTTCTATGGTTCCATTCAATGAAATTACAGTGCTGGGGGCAGTTTGGTACACCACAATATTAAAAAAAAGACACGAAACCATTGGAGAGAATCCAAAGGAGGCCACGAGGATGGGGAAGGGTGAATGAGGAGGGGCTGAGGGACTTGCACTGTTCAGCTGGAGCAGAGGACACTGAGCTCAGACCTCACCAGGGGCTCCTCCCAAGGGCAGCTCCAATCTCTGCTCCTTGGGACAGGGACAGGAGCCAGGGAATGGCTGGAGCTGGGCCAGGGCAGCTCAGGCTGAGCTCAGGGAAAGGTTCTTCCCCCAGAGGGTGCTGGCACTGCCCAGGCTCCCCAGGGAATGGGCACGGCCCCGAGGCTGCCAGAGCTCCAGGAGCCTTTGGACAGCGCTGCCAGGGATGGACAGGGTGGGATTGTTGGGGGGTCTGGGCAGGGACAGGGCTGGGACTGGATGATCCTGTGGGTCCCTCCCAATTCAGGATATTCCATGATTCTGTGACTCTGACACACATTGCAGGAGTGCCCACATCCAGGAGAGTGGGTGAAGGGCTTTCCTTGCCATCACTTAGACAATTCCAAATAAGGACTGGCTCAAGCAGAGGATGAATCCAGCTGGAGGGCTGGGTGTTATCATGGAACCATAGAATCATTAAAGTTGGAAAAGACCTTCAGGACCATCAAGTTCAACCTTCAAGCAAGGATGTGATTCAGCCCAACCCCCCCACGTCAGCAGCCCCTTCCTTCTTATTGTGTACGATGATCCAGAAGTGCTGTCCTCCTTCATCCTCTCTGGGAATGGATTCCCAGTCTCAGCCAGGTGTCCCCTTTTCCTGTGCCTGTGCAGGACTGAACAATGCCCACCCTGTGCTGAGCAGGGGTCCTGGGGATGTGCACACCAGGAGGAGGCACTGGTTCCACCACCCTCCTTGTGTCCAGCTGCTGGATTTAGGAAGTTGTGTCCTCTGCTGAGCTCAGGCTGCCCAAACCTTCTGTTCCAGGACTTTACCGAGCATCATGCGGAAGGACTTTGCTTTATTAAACTGGAGATTTGGGTTAAAAAGATTCAAGTAACTAATTCTCAAAGCTCTCTATCCTCTTACTGCACTCCTGCCTTTAATGCCATTTTTCTGTCCCTTTCCATCCCAGACAGTGGATCACAGCTGCTGATTCCATGGGATCTCTGCTGGAGCCACCTCTGCAAGCCCCCCATGGCAGGGCTTCTGGAATGCAAAATGGGATAAAGCCAAGGATTGTTCAGTGAGTAAAAACCCAGAGGGATTTGTAGAATATTTTTATAGAATCATGGAATATCCTGAACTGGAAGAATCCCACCAGGATCATCCAGTCCCACACCTGTCCCTGCCCAGACCCCCCAACAATCCCACCCTGTCCATCCCTGGCAGCGCTGTCCAAAGGCTCCTGGAGCTCTGGCAGCCTCGGGGCCGTGCCCATTCCCTGGGGAGCCTGGGCAGTGCCAGCACCCTCTGGGGGAAGAACCTTTCCCTGATCTCAGCCTGAGCTGCCCTGGCCCAGCTCCAGCCATTCCCTGGGTGCTGTCCCTGTCCCAGAGCAGAGATTGGAGCTGCCCTCGGGAGGAGCTGCAGCCCCTGGTGAGGTCTGAGCTCAGTGTCCTCTGCTCCAGCTGAACATTCCAAGTGCCCTCAGCTGCTCCTCACACAGCTCCTCCAGAGCCTTCACCCTCTTCCTGTCCTTTGTTTGGTCTCTCTGCAACAGCTTTGGCTCTTTCTGAGTTTGTGGCACCCAAAACTGCCCCCAGGAGCATCTGCAAAGGCTCCTTCCCTCTCAGACAAAGCTCTTTTGGAGGAAGATGACGTTCCTGGGCTCTGAACTGGAAGAAGCTGCACCAGGACTGGACTTCAGAAGAAATCCTTAGGGAAGCTGCTGCCATGAAGAATATCCTGCTGCCAGTCAGACCTGGCTGTCCAGGTGGAACTGGCATCCCTGGAAGTGGTAAAACAATATTTAGAGTGGTGATGGGGATGTGGGTTAGGGGTGGACCTGGCAGTGCTGGATTAATGGCTTGATTGATCTTAGAAGGCTTTTCCAACCTTAATGATTCAATGAAGATTTCCTGACCAGCTGCTTTTTTTTTGCTCCATCACTGGCTCTTTAAGCCATGTCCTTTAGGAGCCACAGGTCAGTGAGGTACATATTATACATATTTAGCTTTCTTTTCTTACCTTTAAATCCTATTTTAGGTCCCATAAAATCACCTAATTGCCTGTAGGGGAAAGTAGAGTTGAATAAAGCTGTTTTCATCCCAACCCCTGATGCTCTCTATAGGTGCTCAATGGGTTTAATTGCATCAAAAGCCTCCCAGTGCCATTCCAGGTGGGAAAGAAGCATCTCTGGGGTGTTTGTCAGGCAAGGAAATTAAGTTTTAGTGAGTGGACAGCTTCCGAGAACTAAAAGGCAGAGTGGAGTCAGAGACAGCTCAGACCATGATACCCAAGGAACTGGGATTGAAAAGAACCAATCAAATTAAATCAAACTAAACCAAAACATCAAAAGAAATTAAAAACCCAACTGCATAAAAGTAACCCAAAGAGTAGCCATGGTCCTAGCAGATAAGAGATAAAAGCTCCTCAGGGAGTTTAAGTGAGCCAGAGATTTCTGGATGCAGGGGCAGAGGGGAGGTTGTGGCCTGGAGCAGCCTGGGACGGTCCCTGCCCATGACAGGGGGTGGCACATGAGAGCTTTAAGGCCCCTTCCAACTCAACCCATTCTGGGATATTGTTCAGTCCTGAAAGCCTTTTGAGGATGAATCCCCTGTATCCAGAGGTATCACTTCTCAGGGATTATTCATGTCCAACATCTGTGTGAGACATTAATTCCCCACAACCTGGATGTTTTTCCAAAGCCCCTTTGTTCTCCTCCTCACCCTCACCACCACCACCACCACCACCAAACTGCAGCCAAAACAACAACTGGGATAGGAAAAAAAACCCAAAACCCCATATTTTAGAACTCAGTGTCTCTCATTTGAAGTAATGTAAGCAACATTTCATTAAATCTGGTTCGTCTGATCTTATTTTGAATTTATTGATCTTATTTTGAATTTATTTACTTTTTCTGCTCCTGTGGTCGATGCTGTTTGAAGTCAGCTCAGTCCTGGGAGCTAATTGCTGTAGTGACACCAAGTTTGGGGCTCCCACAGCAGAATTATTTCACTGTTTGCAAGAACCACACAAATCCCTGCACACATTTCATGCTAAGGGCTGCCAATCTGCTCGCAGGGCTCTTATCTGGGGGGATTAGGGAGTTATCAGGAGCGTCTGAGCAGAGATAAGGCCCAGCAAATCCTTCCCTCCTGCTCCTGACACAACAACGGCGCTGAGGGGGAGCCCTGGGAGCAGAGAGGGATTGGGAACCCTCTGGGGCCTGATCCCAGGTGCCTCCTCTCCTGCTCAGTGCTGGGATTGAGCTCTGGATTGACAGGAGCTGCTGTCAGGAGCAGCGCACATCTGGCACCTCCCGGCTCTGCAGAGCAGCGCTGCACTCCAAACAGAATTCCCTGGCACCAAAACCAGATTTCCTGATGGCTGGGAAGGGCCAGGAGAACCCCACTGCTCCTCAGCCCTGTGAAAAAGGCTTCAAAGTGTTCCAAGGGCATCAATAATGAATACCTGGGGAATCCAAGAGCTGGCCTGCCCTGTGGGAAGAGGCTTCCTGGAGGGAAGTGGCTGCTTCTGCCCCAGCCCCTCACAGGCACTTTGGGCCCAGCCATTCCACAGGCACGTTTGGAAGGTGATGATTGCTTTCCTTGAGCTGTGGCCCGAGGAAAAAGGGGAGAGGGCACCCCTGGGACTGCCAGGGGCTGCCTGGAAGCTCTTGGGGCTCAAGGAATGAGCAGGAGACCCCAAGAAGGAGGAAGCTGCACAGCTCCCAAGTTTGGGATATGTCCAAGCCTTCATTGCTGGATCCCTGTTGCACATTCATTCCCCAAAACTCATTTCTTCAGCAAAGCCCTGTTCATTCCCCAAAATTCCTTTCTTCAGCTCCACTTCTGTTTTTAAAGCAGTTCTCTTAAACAGAAGTGCTCAATTCTTCCAGATTCTCCCTTAAATACATCCTGGTGTTGCCAGGGTTCTTCCCCAGGCTGGCAGGCCCAGTTTTGCTGCTTTTCCAGACATGGATTTACAGCTCCATGCCACATCTTCCTACTCGTATCCACGGGTTTCCATTGCTTCCAAGGCCACATGATCCATCATCAACTCCATTCCTGCTGCAGGATAAGGTTTTTCCGAGCCAGGGAGAACAGATGGCCCCTGAAACTTCTACCGTATCAGACATTCCTCTGTTAGAAGCCTTGGCCAGACCTCAGCCTTTGGGGTTATTCCATCATCTTTGGATCTGGGTCCAATTCCCTCCAGCCCCAGGGATCAGGCTGAGGCTGGATGTGAATTTGGACTTTTCTAAGCAGGTTTTTTGTTGGAGCAGTTGGATTTTCTGTGAGCAGGGCTTTGAACTCCCCCCAGTGCCCTCCCTGTGGTTTTCCAGCCTCCAATCCCTGTATCCAATCTCTCCAAAGCAGTGCCTGCCACAGCTCCTTTATTTATGTCCTGGGCATGTGGATCCTTGTGTCCTTTTCTGATTAAATGTGGGATTGCTGCTGTTTAAGAACAAGATTCCACATGCCTGGGCCATGCTTTAGGAGGGTTATAACTTACCCAGACAACTCTAATTTCACTTCCAGGATTTTCACTCAGGAGTGGAGATGGATTGGGAGCAACACCTGCCTGAAAATGGAATTGAGAGCTGCCGGGCACCACCTCTCCTGTGGAATGTGCCACTGGATCCCCACCTGGAGCATTTGGACAATGGGAATTCTCAGCAATCTGGGATTTCTCCCATATCCTGCTCCAGCTGCGGTGATGAACTAAGTCAGACTGGCTTGGGGTGACCACAGGTCAGCCAGGCTGATGTTCACCCCTGCCCTGATCAGAGGGAGGGCAGCACCTCTGGAGTGTCTGCTCAGCCCCACTGGGATGGAGCAGCTCCTAACTGGTGAGGAAGTGCTGAAGCTGTTCCCCAGCATCACCCAGTGGCCAAAGCTCTCCTCCATACTCAGATTTTGGCTGATCCTCCCACTGCTCTAGAGGCACCGGGTGCACAGCAACTCCTTCTCCAAAGCACAGAGCTGCTTCTCTTTTTTAAAAAAACAAATCTCCACAGATCCAGCTCAAAAACAAAACCAGTTCATTCACAGGCTCTGAACCTCCCTGCAGCTCAGCCCAGACCCCCCAAATCTGTCACAGCAGTGGCAGGTGGTGTCTAAATCCCCCCTATACCCTGTGCTGCATCTCTTCTGCTCTCCTGCCTCAGACAGATGTGCTTGGGTACATTCGATGCTGACTGATTGTGTTTATTCCCTCAAGATATCCATAAAGCTCACAGCTGCACACAGGTGTCCTGGTTTGAAAAGACAGGTGTCTGCGAAGGAAAGCACGAGCCTCCCTTGAAATAGAGAATGCAAACCCTCTCCCTCTGAATTATTACAATTTTGAAATTAAGGGGCTCTCAGGCAAAGATATAGCAGAAGGAATTACAGTCCTTTAATATGAAAATTTAAAAAATACAAATACAATAGTACCAAAAAGAAAACAAACCACTGCCAGAGTGAGAACAGTTCCTGACCCCCTGTGGGTCAGGGTGGTGGCACAGTCCCATCCCATGGGGGCTCAGCCCTCCTGCAGTGCCAGCTGTGGTTCTGCTGGAGCAGGGATCCTGGACAAGGCTGGAGTTTTCCTCTGAAGCTCCAGGGCTGCTGGAGATGGGCCTGCTCTCCCTCTGGGAATGCAGGGCAGAAGAAAGCTGCTCCTCTGGGAATGCAGTGGGCAAAGGCTGCTGGGGTGTTCCAGGGGCAGATTGGATCCAGGTAGGAATGCTTGGCTCCTCCCCTGGGCGGAGCATCTCCCCATGGGATGATGGAATTTTCTCAGCCATGCAGGGACACTCAGTGGCCATGGACAGCAGAGATCTCCTGGAGGGAGGATTGGCTGTGGGAGAGATAAAGAAAACTGCCCCATGAACAGCAGAGAACTGCCCCAGCTCTGACAGATGGGGACAGAATACACACCCCAAACCATATCTTTCAACCTGAGACAAGAGGTCACGCAGTCCAACCCATAATGTGATCCCACAGAAACTCTGCTGTTTTCCCAAAGAAACAGCTTTGATCCCAAGAACATCAGTGACCTCCCTACCCGAGGTTTGCCATGCCCTGCACTTGGAGTTTGTATTCAAAACATCCTTTTTTATCTGCTTTTTAAAATCTTTCCACATCTGTTTGGATTTTTTTTAGTTCTGCTCTCTCCCATTCTGCTCTATTCTGTTGTACTCCATGCTAAACAGGACTACTCCATGAAAATTCTGATTTCCCACTGCTTGTGATTCAGCTCAAGCTGCCAGATTTTCAAGAAACCTTGGGAGACTGTGCAGCTGAAAATATTGACAGTCTAAAGCAGCTTCATGTCCATCCAGCTGAGTAGCCAACCTGTGATCCCCAGTAGGTAGATAGGAAATAAAATGGCCCATGTGAAGATCTTAATCCTAATCCTGAGAGCTTCAAATGGATTTAAGCCTTGGAGCAAGCAGTTTTATATCCAGTCCAAAATGCTCTTTACACCAGCTGTGATAACTGGGGCTATTCTGATTTTTTTCTTATTTATGCCAGGTTTTGAATGCAGTTTATCTTTTGCCTTCCACAACCTCTTGTGGAAACGAGTTCTGCGGTTTAATACTCCAAGGAAACAGCTCACTTGACTGAGCCAAATTTTTTCTGGGCTTGCTTGCTGTCAGTGAGGATCTCATCAGCAGAGCATGACAGGGAGTTACCCACCCCACAAGTGAATATTTGGATTTGGGCAGGATTTGATCCCTGAAAAGGCCCTTTTCCCCATCCCACAAATGAATATTTGGATTTGGGGAGGATTTGCTCCCTGAAAAGGCCCTTTTCCCCATCCCACAAATGGATATTTGGATTGGGCAGGATTTGCTCCCTGGAAGAGCCCTTTTCCCCTCCCTGTCTCCCAGAGAAGCCTGGAAGAGCCATTTTGGGAGCAGGTGTCTGTGTTGTGGATCTGTCTCATTGGTGAGGCTGAGTTCTGTCTCACTGTGCAGAAGAAAATGTCATTTCATCAATTCTGGATTTGCCACCTCTCAGTTTAATTGAAAAATCTGCTGCTGCCTGTGTCAGGAGCAAGGGAGGACTTATCTGTACCTGTCTGTTTTACAGACAGTTAAAACACCTTTTGTTATTCTTCTGCTCACCCGAGGAGTCGTTTCTAATCCTCTCCAGCCTCTTTCAGGGGGAGTTTTTCCAGTCCTTGGTCACACTTGTGTAGCCCTGGACCCAGAGCCATTTAAAAATTCTTTTAAAACAACAGCCCCAAGGCCAAGGCCCTTTCAAACATCTGTCCCTGGTTTGGGTCTCTAGAGAGGAGCTAGAAATTGGCTGTGGAAATTTGTGCCCTGGAAATTTGGCTCTGGGTCCATGTCCAACTCCTAACACCCTCTTGGATTACTGGTGTTTGTAAATTCCAGGAGTTTCTTCATATCCTGGGGTCACAGAACATCCTGGCTTGGAAGGGACTCACCAGGATCATCCAGTCCAACTCCTGGCCCTGCCCAGAACCAAATGTTCCAGTGCAGGACCAAATCCTGGCTTTCATTGGAGAGCACCTTTATATTCCAGGTGCTTTCTCTTCTCCTCCTCTTGGCTTTTCTGGGACCCTGCCACATGTGGCTGCAGCTGCTGGATCCCCCTGGGATCAGCCCTGGGGTCTCTGGGGTGCGCACCCAAGGGGAACACCAGGAAAAGCCCTCCTGGGCCCTGAGCCCTCCCTTCTGCCCCTGCAGGGCTCCCACACCTGGCTCTAAACAAAAGCAGGGATGTGGTGCTGGAGCAGCAGCTCCTCTCCCACTCCTTAGTGAATGGCAGCAGCTGTTTAAGCAAAAAGGTGAATTTTTTTCTATTAAAATGCAAAAGTCCACATTTAAAATCCAGTGGCTGAACCAGCAACACCCTCCTGCCCTTTATTTGCAGTCCCCTGCCTTTGTCACTTGTCACAGCCAAGTGAAGCCAGTAGAGAGCTGGGTTTTTCTTCCAGTTTCTCCTCATTCCATTTGCCAAGCATTGATTTTCTTTTCCTTCTACCAGCAGAGCTTGAAATTAATAATTTCTATTTGATTTTGTCACTTGGGTGTCATCGATACTGGCAGGGCTGGACACAGGAGAAGCCAAATGTTCAGGGAGATGGAAGTCAGTGAGGGGGAGCAGACAGCCTGGATCAATGAGCAGGTCATGGAGCACATCAGGGAGTGCTCCTGGGGACAGGCTGGACATTCCCTGGCTGCCAGGGAGGAGATCTACTGGAATTCCAGCTCAGTGCCAGGTCCCCATCTCCACATGGCAATGGCAACATCTGCAGGGAGAGATTCCCTCTGTGCCAATGGTNCCCCGCCACATCTTGCATTTCCAACCTAAGGCATCCATTCACGTCCCTAGACTGGATCTTGGCAAACCTGACAAGGGAAACAGGGAAAAGGGAACAGGGATTTGCACTGAGATCTCCTTTTCCTGCTCTGCACTGCTGTCTGAAGGCTCCAGGTGCTGCTGGAATGCCGCTGGAGGGGACAGCAGCCTGGCTGTGGCACCAGCATCCATGGAAAAGTCTTTCCAGTCAGATCTTACAGATGTTCTATCATCCATGAGCAAAATGTGAAGCTCCACAGCTTGTTCTGGACCAAAGGGAGAAGAGGATGGAAAAGATGGGAGGAAAAGGAGAGGCTGGGCTGAATGAGAGACTGGGAGAGCTGGAATGTGAAGGAGAATTTCTGACTGTGCCCAGCTCCTGCTCCCCTCAGCCTCCACAAACCTCAGTTCTGCATTTGAGGGTCTTTAAGATCCCTTCAAACACAAACCATCAGACAGTTCCATGATTTGCACTGTGTTTAGGACAGGGAGGTCACGGGGCATCCTTCAGTCAGGATCTGCAGCTCCTCCCGAGGGCAGCCCCCATCTCTGCTGTGGGACAGGAACAGGAGCCAGGGAATGGCTGGAGCTGGGCCAGGGCAGCTCAGGCTGAGCTCAGGGAAAGGTTCTTCCCCCAGAGGGTGCTGGGCACTGCCCAGGCTCCCCAGGGAATGGGCATGGCCCCGAGGCTGCCAGAGCTCCAGGAGCCTTTGGACAGCGCTGCCAGGGATGGACAGGGTGGGATTGTTGGGGGGTCTGGGCAGGGCCAGGGGTGGGACTGGATGGTCCTGAGAGTCCCTTCCTGCTCAGAAGCTTTTATGGTTCTCTGATCTCTCCCAGCCTGAGGCTCAGAAGATGGAAATGCTTTCTGTAATTGTCTGGAAATGTTTTTCTATGCCCATAAAATCCAGTGGGGCCAAATCAGAGGCATTTCAGATTTGGAGCTGTTGCTCCATCTGCTCTTCCCTGTGCCTGACCCACACCAGAGTCACATCCCAGTCTCCTGTGCCACCTCCAGCCCTCCCTGCCTGGGCACACTCCTGATCCTGGAGCTCAGGGGAATGAGCCAACATTTAATGCAGGAAAAGCCTCCCTGTGGGGCCCGTTTGTGTCAGGAATTAAGGGATCACATCTGAGTGGGCAGCAGAGCAGCAAAGGTGCCAGAACTCCATGCCCTGCTCACAGCAGCTCCTGTCAGAGCCCT
>VYZP01041160.1:3318-17448 GCA_013400635.1 Hypocryptadius cinnamomeus
GACTTTGCTTTCCATCTAATTACTTATTCTCTCCTTTGCATTTCCTCTAAAATCTTAGTTTATCCCAAGTTTTTCCACCTCCATAGCTGTTACCTACCACATTGAGTCACTGCAGAGCTGGAGAAAGATGCAAATAAGCCTTTGTGCCAGCTGCCTCTTATCAGCTCAGCCAAAGTAAGGCTGAATGCCAGAAAAACAAGAAACAGGAGGCAGGCAGGATAAAAGACTGGAACTATGGGCAGAATACTAAATGTCTGAAGCCAAGAAGGTAGAGAAAAACTACTACAACCCACACCTTCATTTGTCTTATCCCATTTTCTCATAGCCATTTGTATATATTTTTTTAATTCCAATCTAATGAAAGGTGATGAATCAGGAATTGATGCTGCTCTGTAACACTGCAGGACCCAAATGATGCATTGCACTTTTTCAGTTCTTTTCCTGCAACCCACAGGTCAGGAAAGAAAATATTATTATTTATAATGAAGGACAAAAAGAAACCTTATTGTATTATGCAGAAGCAAAACCAACAGCTGGAAGTTCAAGTACTTCAGTATGAAAGCAATGATACAGACATCCTTCCACACTTTTGCTCCCTTTCCAGTATCCATGTCCATGGACAGAATTTGCTCTTATTTCTGAACCAACTGAACTCAAATTCAATTAGAACTGGAGTGAATCTCAGGGTTTTTCTAGCTCCTAACCTCTGAACTCTGCTAATGAGAGACAAAGAGGCCCTACAAGCTAAGACTTTTTCTGCTGCCTTTAGGAGCAATGATCCATAACAGTTACATAGCAAGGATCCATGCTTGCACCTAACAACTCAATTTCCTCAGAAATTTTATTTTATGATCTTTACATTTATTCTCTTTCCCTGCATGAAACTCCTCATGCTGATAGTAGCTCACACCACTCAAAGCATTCAGCTGTTCACAAGAAGCCCAAATGGAAAAGACAAGGCTTTAACTGCAGCCTGTTGTCAGTATGTGCTGGATTTATACCTAGGCCTGATACAGAGGACACATGGAATATGCATTGATGTGAATGGGAGCAGAAATCATTAAAAACGGTTTTGTATATATGTGAGAACATATTTCAAAGCATAGCTCACCTGTTATCTTTTTTTTTTTTTTGGTACAAAACAGAATTTAAATAAAGAGAATATGTCAATAAATTTTATATGAAAGTATAATAGACTACAAAAATATGTATTTATTATGTAACATGTAAGCATGGCAAGAAATTCTTCTGAATAGCTTCATGTCAATAAAGTTCTGATGCATGTGTCCTTCCACAGCTGTTAGAACAGCAGAATTGTCCTGTCTCACACACATAGAGACACAGATTCTTTGTGGCACAGCATGCTTTAAAGCAATGTGACTAGGTGTACAGAGTGGAAAAGAGTCATGGGGTCAGGGTGGTAACAATTATTCTTTGATGAATCCTTGTTAATTTAAGATGCACTGCATCCTAGTCAGCTGCATTTTAGGAGAAAAACAGAAATATGTTGGATATTTCCCAAGGCAGGTAGGAGATTGAGTTCAGTTGTGTCTTGCTGATGTACTGAAATTCACAGCAGTGCTGACAGGGATAAATGCTCTGCCTGGAAAATGGCAGACCACACAGAGATGTATTTGCCATTAAAATTACCCAACTGATCATTTGTTAAATGTGAAGTGTGTCCACCTACTTCTAAATATCAACAACACATTTGATGAAAAATGGAAATGTGGCTGTTCTTATGTCAGTGTTTCATTTGCCACAGAGATTAGAGTAAACAGCACCATAAACACAAGTATCCTTTGCAGGGTTCATTGTTAGTAATTTAAGGCATGACACCTAAAATTCTAGAAACTAGTGAAATATGATTGATGTTATAAAACTAGCAAAACTAGTTTCTGAAAGAGTAGTTTTCATTCTCTTCCAAAATAATAAACATATTTTATATGTCTTTACATAGTTGTTTATTAAATTAAAAACACAGTGTGTGTGAAAATTTAATGGAGTGAATAATTTTTTTCCCCTACTTGTAATGATTCATCATCAGGATCTAATAGAACACAACTTTCATCTCTCCCAGGAGATTCCTCACTCTTTACACTTGCAAATATCAGTATACTAAACTTCTCAATTGTGGAGGAGTGCAGGCTATGGTGTATAGGAACAAAAGGATTCCTGCCACTTGTGACATGATGATTTATCATATCACTTTCATAAGGTGTAGTAAAAAATCTCCAAGAAGAACAAAATGAGAGTAAAGGAACTTGTGTCTCCCCTGATTCCAGAGGCACAAAATTCCCACACAACCTCTTTCTTCATTTTCCAAATAATAAAATACAAAAGCATGAGATTTTTGTGATACATCACAGAATTCTTACACTGGTGGCTTTCAGTTATTTCTGAGACTTTCTGATCATGAAGTATTATGGACAGGGGCATACTATACACAGGCTCTCTTGGTGTGTATTTGCTGTTGTAAGTGAAAATTCAACAGCACTTTTGTACTATTTCCTCTTTCAGAGAACCGTCTCATCTCCAGCCTCAATTCTGATATTTTCTGTTCCTGGCATATACCTGACACCCATCTTGTGCACCTGAATCTTTTGTCAAGAATTTCTGTAATGGGAAAATATTCAACGAAGTAGACGGCTGGGTTTTCTGGGGTTTTCAAAACTCTGCATCCCTCTTGCACAGTGTAAGTACAATGGAATATGACCAGCTTTGCCACTCAATCCTCAGCTTCAGAAACGGCTTAAAAGTAACACTAGACTGTGACCTGCCATCTGCAGTCAGCCCACAATAACTTTAATATGTGAGTTGCTCTGGAGTGCTGGGAGAAAGCCCCAGTTTGGTGGCTCTATCCTCTAGTCCTCTAAATATGAATACTGGTAGAAAGATACAAGCAGAACTAAACATATTCTGCTTTTCTACATAGTTTCATAAAGTCTATTAGTTCCAATGAAATGGAAGTTAAATCACATGGAGAATATGGTCTAATCACTCAAATGATTTTAGCTTTTAAAAACACACAGTCCTGTCCACAGAGTTTATTTAAACAAAGAGATAATAATTTTCAGCTTTTTTGTAAAATAAGGAAACAGTTGTAGTGGGTCCCTCACAGGGTCACAAGTCCTGCCAGCAAAGCTGTTCCAGCATGGGCTCCTCTCTCCATGGGTCGGCAGCTCCCTGCCAGGATCCTGCTCCAGCACAGGCTTCCCAGGGGTTCACAGCCTCCTCTCAAGCATCCACCTGCTCTGGCATGGGTCTCCTCGATGGGATGCAGGTGGACTTCAGCTCCAATGCCTGGACCATCTCCTCCCCTCCTTCTGCTCTGACCTTGGTGTCTGCAGAGTTGTTCCTCTCACATACTCTCAGCCTGCTCTTCTCTGATTGCACTTAGTCCTGTGCAATAACTTTTTTCTCCTTTATCACAGAGGTGCTATGACCGTTTCTGATTGGCTCAGCCCTGGCCAGCAGCACATCATGCAAGAGCTCTCTGGCTTTGGCTCTGCTGGGCATGGGGGAAGCTTTTGGCAGCTTCTCACAGAAGCCACCTCTGTATTCAAAATCGGGCCACATAAGCCCAGCACAACAGTGAACTGGTGCAACACAGTCATATAATCTTGGAAAATTATTATCTTCTGCATTTAGAATTACATATTTTGCTTTTATCTGTTTCTTAATGATATGAACAAATCAATGTGGCAGTACTGTAATTTTAAGGACAATGTTCAATGTGGCAATTTTTACATAATGATAAAAGTGAGAAGACTTTGTGGCTATATAACTGAATTTATTTATTATATTCAATATATTTAAACTGAGAACTAGAGATAATTATGATTAAAATTATTGGACAATCATTCTTCCTCATTCACGTTTCTACTTTCCAAACAGAAACTACTTTTGAAATGAGCTTTTAAGAGACCGTTCAGATACTTCTCTACAAGATGAAGCTCTGATAATTACAAAAATACTTGCATTGTAGTCATTACTTAAGTATTAACAGCAAAATATTTGACTTAGTATTCATTCATACAACCTTTTAAAATGGTATGTTACAAATATCAAATGGAAATTTAAATAATTTTCTTTAATACTAATTCTACAAATTTTTTATCTTAAATTAAACCACAAAAGCCAACACACTGAGAAATCTTTACATCCTGCAATCACCCTTAGGGAACTGATGTATCAGGAAAAGTTAATTTCTTATAGCTTATAGGTATACTCAACTTGTCTAGCTTTTCCCATCATGCTTTCCCTATACTACCTGCTTGGTTTTGGAGTAAAATGTACTGTAACATGTCTTGCCAACAGCTGTTGCTTGTCTCCATCTCCTTTTCAATACTATACGGAATTTAAAATAAATTAAAATCTGTCAGTGTCTTTAACAACAATGCTATGGATTCTCATGATTACAAAGAATAACAAAGCCAAAACAACAGAAACCAGAAGCAAAAAGGAAAACCAAAATAAAATGCATAATTGTTAAATTCACACATCCATGCGTAGAATATCTGTGTAGCTATCAATCCTTTCTTTTATTTAACATGTAAATTGATCAGAAGAGATCTACAGATGCAAATGTTTCTTATACCAGTAACACAGAAGTGACACCCAGCTATCTGGGTTTTTTTCTTTTACTGACAATTTTGGCTGCTTAATTCTGTTCAATTTTGAAAGAAATATGAATTTAAAACAAGAGTACATATATTTTTCTAAAATTAAAAAATGTAGCTAAGTAAGAGGGAAAAAAATTTAAAAAGTAGGGTTTATAGCCAATTCTTTTATTAGAGAAATAATAAATAATCTCTGATGCTAATTACAAAAAAACCTCCCAATAAAAAACATATAATCAAAACAACTTGCCAAAAAAATTATGTCTTCATGTAAAAACTCCTGATTTTCTTGAATTTTCCTTTCATTATCAAAGCATATTCTGATTTACATTAACCACTCATACCTATGAGTTCTGCAAATGACCTGGCAAACAGAAAAGATGACCCTGAAAACTTGAAGTGAGTACATCATTACACTACTATTACACAATTTCAATCCTAAACCAGATCTTTGAAAAATGCATTGTAGTTGTGGGATATTTTGAACATTGACCTATTATTCTGAAATCATAATGAAAATCCTTCAGAAGAAAAAAAGTCAACCCTATAATATTTCTGTGTTACACAGGCAGAAAAGCCATTTTTACTTCCACATAGATTAAAGCATGTTGGCTACAGACTCTCTCTCTATCCTGTGACTGTTCTTGTGAAATGTGGGGGAACGGCAAGCTTTGCTATCAGTTTTTTGCAAACTAATACTGATACAGTAATACACTCTGAAATTGTTTTAATAATCTATTAAACTTGAACCACTTGTCCCTCCTGGAGCTCTTTTTTCTTAAACTAATAATTACTGTAATGATATGGTGTTAGCATGCTTAGGACTGGCAAGGCAAACTGTTTCTTTCATTAAAAAAAAAAAATCCTTGCTTCTGAAAGCTGAAAATATTGTTCATTAATGGGGAAAAAGATGAAAATCACACAAGCCAGTAGTATTTGCAAACTATGTAGTGTTAGAAGTAAATAGAGGCTTGGACAGTCTATAGCCCTAGAGTCAGAACTATCTCTAGATAAAACATATGCTCACTTATGTCTCTGAAGTTCATAATTCAGAAGAGAAACAAGGCTGTGAGTTTCCTATCTCAATACCTTCACCATTTTGTATCATCAGTGATTGGGTTTTTCTCTGTTTGGAAATCATTCCACTTTAACGTGTATTCTTGCAATTATGTTTTGCTGCAAGATGGACATTTTAAGTTAAAAGATACAATTTTAAATGTGTCTGCTGGTGTTAACACTATCTAGAGAGGCAATAACTGTTTTTAATTTCCATTTTATGAAAAAAACCCAGATGATACATGACCTAGATATGCGTTGAACTTAATAAGATGATAAATGAACAAGGAATAAAGCTGCATTCACTATCATGTTATTCCAACACTAGATTAACACACTCTTGGAAGGTTGTAGCCTGTATGTTCCATTTCTCCACTGCTGTGGACTATCATTTCAGTACATAGCAGAACCTATCTACGACTACTGTCTCTACAGGTTTAGAGTTTTGTGTTTGCTTTGGTGCTCTGCTACTCTGTTTCTTTTTTGTGTTCCTTTGTTCCCTATGATGGGGAATTTACAAAAGAAGGATGGTGGATTTTTAAGCATCAGACAAAATTAGAAAAATAACGAAAATAGAACGCAAACCCTGTTCTTAAACTTTGCTAATTTGACAACTGAAGTTCAACTTTAATAATTTGTGGACTTCCACAACGTGGTATAACACGGCTAAACAATACAAGATTTCATGTGGTAACTCTGTCCTTTACTCTTTGCAAGGAAGTGAGAAAGACAAAGTCTTTTTGGCACGAAGTCAATTTATGTTCATTTGGTCCAACAGTTGTAGCAGCACGACTGAGCAGCACCACACAAACATCGCTCACTTGCTCATCTACTCAGGAAACAGAAAGAATACAACGTGACATCTCTTCAATCACTGAGCTTGAAGGGTGACTGCTGAATATCAAACACATGCTAAAACCTACTGAAAATTCTCAAAAGTAAGGAAGTTTAAAGGAGTCAATACAATTTTCTGGTAACATATTCAAGTAAATCTCTGTCTACTCGTTCTAGAAATGATGAAATGAGATGAGAGGTCTCCTTCCCTAACCTCAACAGCTCATGTCTACCCCTTGTGCCTCTCTTTGGTCCTGCTGAGGCTGAGCTAATCTCAGAGTCTTTTAATACACTAAAATGTCTTCATGGACAAAAGATTTTAGGGAAGTTCTCACACTTTCTTTTCAGTAAGAAACTTCTTTTGTAATTATCCTTTAGCCAATGAATAATTCCATTGTTTCAGTTATTTATTAATATAAAACTTCTACACCTGTAATGTAAATCTTTCCAAAATATTTCAAATGGCAAAGTTTCAGTTTTCTCTCTTCAACTTAGAAGCAATGGTGCCTTTCTTTAGAAGGGAAAAAAATGTCACTAATGCATAAATTTCTTTTTTTCTTAAACCCATATTTTCTGCTTCTAATCAGCCTGAGTCCTTCAAAGTATTGTTTCACTTGATCTCTTAAAATAATTTCTAAGCCTTTTTACACAACTGATGTTCAACATAGCACACAGAAATAGCCTAGTGTTCGCGTAAGTCTTATCTTCAGTTAATTGTATATACTGGTGTATTTTGAATTCTTAGGACATGCTTCTATCAGTGAGTACCTGCAAGAATTCCTCTTAAAACTTTTTCAATATTGCTTTTCATGTGTATTTTTGTTCAGAGATTAGTTTTGAGAGATATAACTTTTTATTGTGGATTCATTCAATGGTCAATTAGCAGCATTCATAGCCCATAAAAAATAAGACAGTGACTTTGAGCCCACAGTATTTATACCCTGGGTAATTTTCGTCCCCTTTTCAGTACTTGATGGTATGCTCTATCTGTTCTCTTTCCTAAATTTTTTCTTATCTTTATGACACAGTTGGCAATGGCACAGTTAAGAGCCTCTGGATAAGAGTGAAGGGCAAACAAATAATGTGAATGACATCATAGGAGTCTGCTGTAGACCTCTTAGCCAGGACAATGACACTGATGAATTATTGTTTGAGGAGCTAAGGGAAGCTTCCAAGCCAATTGCCCTTGTCCTAATGAGGGACCTCAACTTGGCATAAATTAACTGGGAACATCACACAGCTGGCGCAAACCAGGCCAGAAGATTCCTAAAAACCTGGATAACAACTTTATGGAACAGGTCCTAAGGGAGCCAACTCAGAAAGATGTCCTGCTGCTTGTCAACAGAGAGGATTTTGTGATTGTCAGATGTTTTGGCCACAGTGATCCCGAAGTAAGCGAGTTAAAAATCTGTGTTGACGGGAAGAAAAGTGCAAGCAAAACCTCAGGTCTGGACATGAGGAGAGAAGATTTCTCCTCATGCTCGAGGTAAATAAAGTCCCCTGGGAAAATGTTTTTGCAGATGCTGAGATCCATTAGTGCTGGTCACTTTTCAAATATTACATTCTAGGGGCACAGAACCAGGTAACTCCCAAAAGTCCCAAGTCAAGCAGATGAGGCAGGAGGCTGCTCTGGCTGTACCTCTCTTGGAAATAAGGCGAAAGAGGAAGGTGTATGCTCAATGGAAGCAAGGTCAGGTGACACAGGAAGAATACAGGGATGCTGCTTGCCACTGTAGGGAGAAAATTCATGCATCTGAAGCTCAGCTGGAGTTGAAGTTGGTCAGAATTCTGGTGGACTTAAATAAAAAGGAGTTTCTTCAAGTACATTAATGGCAACAGGCAGTGTAAAAATAACATCAGCCCATTGCAGGACGAGAATGATCACCTCATAAACACAGACATGGACAAGGCAGAGGTGATTAATGCATTCTTTACCCCTGCTGCAACACAGATGACAGATCAAAGGGGTCTCAGTACCCTGAACTGCTGTACCATGACTGCGAGAATGATCAACTCCCAGTTGACCCTGAAACTGTGTGGGATCTACTGTTCCAGCTGGATGCCCAAAAATCTGTGAATCTCAACAAGGGAAAATGCTGAATTCTGCACCTGGGAGGGTGGATGCACCTGGATGCACAGACAGACTGGGGAATGAGATGCCGGAAAGCAGTGATATGGAAAGGGACCTGGGGGTCCTGATCAATGGCAAGTTGAACATGAGATATCAGTGCACCGGTAGCCAGGAGGAACAACGCTGTGCTGGGGGGCATCAGGTCCAGCATCACCAGCTGGGCAAGGGAAGGGATTGTCCTGCTCTGCTCTGTGCTGGGGCAGCCTCACCTCCAGTGCTGGGGGCAGGTTTGGGCACACAGTGTAAGTGTGGCCAAAGAAGGGCAGCAAAGATGGTAAAGGGCCTTGAGGGGAAGCTGTATGAGAAGTGGCTGAGGTCACTTGGTCTGTTCAGCCTGAAGAAGAGGAGACTGAAACAGTGCTGCAGTCTACAACTTCCTTGTGAGGGGGGAGGAGGGGCCGACACTGATCTCCCCTCCGTGGTGAACAATGACAGAACCCAAGGGTGCAGCCTGAAGTTGTGCCAGGGGACATTTAGGTTGGGTATTAGGGAAAGGTTCTTCACCCAGAGGGTGTTTGGGCACTGGAACAGGCTCCCCAGAGAAGTGGCCACAGGACCAAGCCTGAGTGCTCAAGAAGCATTTGGACAATGTTCTCAGGCACATGGTGTGACCCTTGGGGATGGTGTCATGCAGGAGTTGAACTTGATGATCCTTGTGGATCCTTTCCAATTAAGTTTATGCTGGGATTCTGTGATTCTGTGACATATTAGTATTTTACAGATCTAGAGCAATAATTCACTGGCAAAAAGGAAAACATTTCCTTCCAGCTCAAGTTCAAACATTTTAAAAGCTGTTAATATATTCTTTCTTATTACAAATATTCATCCAATATAGCTTTGAAAGAGTTATTTGGATACAGAACAAAAACAAGCTACAAGAAGTTAAATAGGTTCAAATAAATATTCACACTTTGCATGCTTATCTAAATCAAACCTCCAAAGCCTTTCAAGTTTGCTCAACATAAATTTCACTCCACCTTGTAAACTGCTTCCTAAATAGGTCTTTAAATTGCTTCAAATAATTTTGGTCATTCAAGACATTCTGCACAGTGGAATAAAATAAAAATAGCAGAAAATATGAGACTGACACATATACAGAATCCTATTTATGTGTTCAGTAATTCTTATTCCAGTCAGTCATTCTCACAGTGACTCCAATCTGCCAAAATCTATAATTTTTGGTACAGTTTATCAATATGTATTTTTCATTTGATGTCTCATCTTATATACATTTATGTGCTATTCCTCTCTTCCAGAAAGTGAGTTCAGAATAATAGCTGTCTTTATAGAACATGCCATTTTGTGGTCCTTTTTTATTAAGCTTTTTTATTTAGCTTTTTTTTTCTCATCTATGTTTGGTTCCAGTTACGTTTATTTCAGCTGTTTATATTTAGAGTTTTGGCAAGTTGATGTCAAAGTCCTCATGATGCTTTTCCTCAGTTATCTGCCTTAACATATATATTTCCATTTTTTTCTCCCATTTAAATCAGCATTTAATCAGTGCTTGCAAACTTGATTAATCACAGGACTTAAGGTTGCTGGACCATAGATGTCTATGGCCTAAGTAAGTATCGTTATGAAAATCTAAACAGGTTTAAAAAATGCAGGAAAATAGAAAACTGAATCCAAATTTTACCTCTCCACTATAGAGGAGTAGATTTTCTTCAACACCTGGGTTTTAAGAGAAAGTCTCTGGGTCCATAACCTAGATGATAGTCTAGGATCATAACCATCAAACTATCAGAAGCATGAAATTTTCTTGGAGATGAGTGTCTAGCAGTATATCCTAGAGATCAGCACTGGGTCAAGTCCTGATCTACGTCTCCATGAATGATCTGAATAATGGGGTAGAGCACACTATCAGCAGATTTGGGGATGACACAAAACTGGGATGAGTGGCTGATACACCAGAGGGTCATGCTGCCTTGTCAGGCTGGAGAAATGGGCTGACAGAAACGTTTTGAAGTTCAACAAATGGAGGTGCAAATTCCTTCACCTGTGTACAAATAGCATCATGCATGGTACACACTGGGGACCAAGGAGCTAGAAAGTAACTTAGCAAAATATCTTGGGGGATCCTGGTAGACACAAGTTTGACATGAGCCAGCAATGTGTCCCCGCAAGTAAAGAAGGTGAATGATATTCTGGGCTGCATAAGGAGGAATGTTGCTAGCAGCTAGAGGGAGGATTTTCATGCTTACAACTTAAAGCAGCTTTTGATAACGAGGGAATTGCTTTGGTGAATCCCATTCTTAAAAGTTTTGTTTGTCTTCCTGTATGGTGTATCAAGGGTATAGATTCCACCAGGACACACATATTTGAAAGTGCCTTTTTGAGATCTACTCTATTTGATCATATTGTTTGTTTTCTTTTCTTATCCCTTACAGTTATGTTTGAAGAAACCAGTACTTTGCTTGAAATAAAATGAAAATGTCTTTGCAGTAAGTCTCCTTTCTAATGTGAGAGACAGGAATTAAATTTTTTACATTTTGCGTTAAACTTGACAATTAACAAAGAAAATGAGTCACATATTAGTATATGAATTCTCCTATTAATCTGGAAGTCTAAATTAAAGGACTGTCTTTGACGGTATAATTTGTATTTCTGAAACTAAAATTTGTATGTTTATTTTTCATGAAGAACAATTGATATGATTCAGATTTTCTCATATGATTTAATCTCTTTAAATGGTAGTTTTTAATTAGATGTTCCAATTAATGCATCAATGTTTTCAAGCATTTATCCTAACACATACTGTGTTTCTTTCAAATTATCATTTAATTTTTCTGCCAGTGAACATCTTTCTCTCTTAAAAATATTTCTTTTTTTTTTTTAACTCTTAAAGCTGTAGGAAATTATGAAAGGCAATTTCTGCTTTCCATAGTTAGATTATGAAGAAATCTTAGGGCATTAGAATTTATTTACCCTTTGTCATAGTCAATGAATGATCTTGTATTGTCATGTCACTGAATATTTTGGAAAGATATTTCACAATCTATGCCACAATGTTTTCATACCAGTGAATTATTGCCAGTATGTATTTCAAAGCAAGTAATTTGATTCTTTTCTATCTTACCAAGTGTTGTCAAAGTAGAGAGGATATGGTGAAAAAACATTGCTGGACCTTGCTTGCACAATAAATCCTTAAAGTCACAACTGCAATGATAACATCTATTTTTATTTTTTTTAACAATTACACATTGGGAATTGATTTTTTTTCAACTATTTTGCTAAAGCTGCAGCTGGTTTGGCATCTATATCATTTATTTGGTTTGCAAACCCCAAAAAGTTATCTCAAAATACGTTTTAATTTTGCAACAAAACATGGAGATGAAAGGACACCAGAAACTGCAGGAATTTCTGGGTACAGAAGGACATCTCAGATCCATTGATTCAAGCTATTAATCTGACTGAAGAGAGCTCTACCCTAACATCAATTTCTCCTGTAAGAGTCACCTTCCTTGTCACTCCTCAAGCTTCACCTTTATCCAGTTATTCAATGGAGTAATAGTGAAGTGAAAATCCAATGTTAAGAGTGAGGGATAAACTCTTAACCTTGCTATTTCTATAACTGCTGTAAAGGAAAACAACCCCAGGCCATTTTCCAAAGGGTCAGTTATTTGACTGCACTGAATTTAAGGTTACTTAAATATTTTGTTTCATATTGTTCAGCTGCAGGATATGAAAGTAAATAATGATTTACATGTAGAAAGAGAAATCCTGATTTCTTGTTGGAAAGCTTAGTACAATAACAGAGAGCATCTATACAAAACCAGCACAAATATTGGCTGTCTTGATATGTGAATTAAGATAGGAGTCCTGTTTATATGCGCAGAAACGAGAAAAAAAATCAATAGGTAAAAAGAAAATAAAATACATACTTAGGGTAGTAAGGACAGCCTTACAGTCTCCTTGCATACCCTGCTACAAATCAGTAGCATATATATGATACACAAGCAAAAATGCAGACAGAGACATTTTGTTCACCCCCTTTTATCGGTACTGTTGTCACAGAATAACTGCTTGCCTGTTCACCTCTGCTGTAGGATTTCATGTGTATCTGAGAATGTAATACGCTTGTCAAGGTGACAACAATCTTGTATTTGGTGCTTCAACATCTGAACAAAAAGCAAGTGGAAAATGTGAGAAATGTGTTTAAAAAAGCCATTTGGATGTTAAAGTAAAATTCCCTCTGGGCTTTAAAAATAGCAGGTGGTCAGTAACTAAAAAGCTTTGATGTTTTAAGGCTCTTGAATAATTGTTGGTAACATCAGATATGATCTATTGACCTGAATTTGATATTACAGCCTATATGCCATCTAAATAATTTCTATTTTTAACTAAAATTAAGTGCAATACTTGCTGCAGAATAACAGTGCACACTGCAAGGAGTTTTCTTGTCAGAGATACTGATACAAATCCTAACCAGACATAAATTAAAATAAGTGAAAATATGCCAATCGTGCCAGTATTACTTGCCCACCATCTTTGTTTCATCATCCCCACAGAGTACTTAAGCAGAGGATTTTTTAAAATGTTTTTATTTTCTTTTAAATTTTTTTACAGAAAGATTTATAGAAGACTTTTCTTCGTATCTCTCCCAATAACACTTCAATCTGAGAGTTGGGATATATGCCCAGGACAGCTATAAATTGCTAAAACAAATGTCAACTGGAAAAATGCTTAACTTGAAAGCAAGACATCCAAGTAAAGAAAAACCTGTAAAGCAGGGAATATGGAGCTGACACAAATACATGAGAATAGCTTGTTAGAAAGATCCAATTGCTGTAGGTCTTCTGCCAACTGTGAACTGTAATGGCAGGAAGAGTTATTATAAACTTAGCTAAAACGATGATGGCTCTTTTGGGCCAACACAATAGCAGCTATCATTAGCTTTTGGCAAGTAGAACTTTGTCAGCTACTAAGCCTGGGTAGGACACTGGGAACTGGAAGGAAATTGACTAGGAATAATTTTGTTGCTGCATCTTTTGATGTTTCTCAGTAAGATGTGAAAACAGTAGGTGGTTACAATATCCATATTACTCATAAAATTCATTAATCACTTTCTGTCTTACAATAATATGAAGTCTTTTGTTTTTTTAATAATGACTTCCGTTTTCCTTCTGCAAAATGCCTGTGGTTAAGTAGCTAGGGCAATGTTCTCTAGTTTTGGGCCAAATGTTTTTCTTGTATAAACTCACTGGTATGGTACAAAATCTCCTTGTTGCAGGAAGAATATCATCCAAGTAATAAAATTCAGTGCTCATGAAGGGATAAGAAAATTAAGCCTGCTACATTTTTCCTGGTATAGCATCAGGCTGTATTACTTCAATCTACTACGTCAATGGTAGGAATTATATTTTATACATCTATTTCTGTGGTAAAACTGAACCATATCACACAGGACTTTTTAGTAAAGGACTTCCACCCTGCCAGGAGATTAAGGTGCTCCATTTTAATTATTAACCACTAAAATTACAGGAAAGG
>VYZP01041161.1:0-41159 GCA_013400635.1 Hypocryptadius cinnamomeus
CTATTTCCTTTCCTCTTCTGCCCCTCCGTATTTTCTCAGAAACTAGGAATGTGACCTAAATGTCTTTTTTTTTCTTGTCCTTACTGAACTGTTGCCACATTAAACTATTTGGTGTTATAGGTCTTACAGTAAGCCACAGGAGCTCACTGAGAAATAGCTTTGTTCAGTATAAATGCAGCTCTTTCTCCAAGAGGCTTTAACTGCTGAATAGACAAGAGACAGTGGGCAAGAAAAAGGACAGAACATGCAGAAGACTGAGCTCAGTGATGGTGTGCAAAAGGCTTTTAGCTCCTTTTCTTTGATAAATCCAGGTGTGTCTTCATTAGAAGGGGAACTTGTTACAAGAAAAAGGAAGACAAGATAAGACAAGGCAAAGATGAGGCAAGGCAAGACAAGGAAGATATCTTCAGGTGAAAAGTGTATGTTGGGGATTTTATTCCAAGGAATTTGATGGGATTATATAGATACTGATTCTGGGAATAGGTACAACAGTCCTTTTCAAGACTAAAAATAACTTCTGAGCTGTAGTTTGCAGTTTCAGACATGTATGCTGCTTATGCTGCTTCCATGCTGATGTAATGGTGGTGATCTTTTCTCAAGAAGGGATTTGATCCATGAGGGATGCAAAGTTCAGCAGAATTTTACATTTGAAACTTTGCATGCTTATAAATTGCAATCTGCCTTCTTGCAGCAGTGCTGGTGTCTAGTACGGAGTGGTAACAGAGGTGGTTTAGGAGATGATAATGGCTGCAAAGGGGTTGTGAAGTAGCCAAAACAGCACTGTTTGCTAGTAAATCAAGCACACTGGTCTCACACACTTACTGAAGTCTCTACAGGTAGTTTCTGTGCACTGCTATAAATCTTCACCAAATTTACAAAACCAAAATCATCAACTGGCTTTACAGAAGTGCATTAACAAATTGCTATTGAAACTGAGAATCAGCATTACATGTTTTCTTTCTTCTCCAAGGTTCCCTCCAAATGCCTGAGCACTCCTGGCATGTGGACATCTCAGAGCACCTAAATGAGGGGAAAAGCACAGATTCCCACCCGAGCCAAGCACAGCTCTCTCTTGGTTACAGACTCAAGGGAAGTGCAGAAGGGCATGCTTCTTAAAAGGGTATGATCAGTCCCATGAAACACAATCATAGCTAATCATAGTTTCAGGTTCTTTGCTGAACCAAGTGCTAAGCCAAGGATTTGTCAGTTCAAATATCTAAGCTGATCTCCAATGCCACAGTGTCTCAGGAAATAAGAAATGACTTCTCAGCAAAGACAGTGATTAAACACACAAAATCAAATTTCAAGTGTAGCCAAGAGAGCGCAAGAAAGCAACCCACAGAAGAAAGTGACCTGGTATAGATGAAGTTAAAACAAGTTTTGGACTCGTGTATGAACAAAAACATAATTTCATTTTTTCTAAAGCTCTACTTTGATACTCTATTTGTAATACAAAATTCACTGATCTTTTATAAAATTGCCATAACTTTTAGAGTGAAATGCTATTTTTGCTAGTTTGTAACTTTGTGTGTGCCAAACTATATAATACACGAAATAGAAGTCCTCTGCAACAGCAAATAAACAAAAATAAGTAAAAATACTTAATCAAATAAATAAAAGCAACAATGACAATTAAATGAGCAATCTGAAGCCATTCCAATTATTAATCATACAAACATTTTACCAAATACAAATGTTTAAAGAGTAGACCCATTTTATAAAGAGACCCAACTGCCAAAGCTGATGACAGAAATGAAACAAATAAAGCTGGAATGGAATAGTGTGCATTTAATCTTTCCAAGAGAAAAATCATCTAATGTACAGTTGGCATTTCCCCAGACATGAAGTATCTATGCTGTCCTCAGTCCACTAGAGGAATTTTCCCAACAATAAATACAGTATCTAAGTCAACATGTTCTTATAAACTGAACCTTCAACTTCAGTATTTCATTATCATTATCAGGAAAGTTCAAGATGACTATGATTAATACGGAATAGTTTAACTCAGCCAGTATAACAAAACTGGGGTCTGCTGTTGGGAATACGTGGAGAGAAGATGAGGCAAAAGTTGAATCATCCACAACATCTGATGATGTTGTTGTTGATGAAGCATTATCATCCTCTGTGAGGTTTAGCCTGTAGACAAATAGACATACTCAAACATAACATACCTGTCTGTTTGCCACAAGCCAGACAATGGAAACATAAACAGCGCATGGAACTAAAGAAGGAACAGGGGATATGTTTTTAAATTTATGTATGGATCTGAAAACAAAGTTCCTCAAGGTTAAGCCGTCTTTTCTGTTGGGATTTCAATGCCTAGACATAGCTTCCTGGAGGATTTTCTCCACAACTTTTTACAGGGTTAAGCTGACTGGTTTACAGTCCCTGATTTCTCCACTGAGGATGATTCACCCATGTTGGAAGGTGGGTGCAATGCTTTCCTTGCTGTTGTTCTGTGGCAATGGAGTCTAGCTTTGTAAGTAGCTCAGCCATTGCACCGTGCTGCCCTCCACACGGTCCCACGGACTTACACATGTTCAGTTTATTCAAGCTGTGCCAGCACTAATCACCTTTACCATGGGTAGTGTTTCTCTCCCCGCAGTTTGCTGCCGGGCACAGAGGTTTGGCAGTCCAAGATTAGCTCCAGTGTCTATCATTCAGTCCTGTAGCTGTGCTGCCTTTCCAGTCCTCAGTGGCAGAGCAGCCTTTGTCAGCATATATAAACAACATGTCTTCCATAATAAAGGTCATAGGATTCTCTCTTCCCTTTGTCTCCTACATATCTTCTCTCCCTCTCCTATTGTATCTTTAGATTATGGGAACTACTCTGCCAAAAGATCTAGTTTGTGTTAGATGTGATATATGAGTATCACCTTCAGTGTCAGTAACTGGAAATCTATTCAAAACACGGTAAATACCTCACAGTGGGGATGTCTCATGCATTGTTGCTAGACAGAAATTTATTTTGAATGTTATATTCTGACCCATTTAAAATAATATTTAGCTGTTAAAGTAGCATCTTGTATTAATTCTCTAAGTAGCACTTTGCCTATTCATTTTTAAGAAGTTAACTTTCAGTTCTTTTGAGAACAAAATTTGTAGTTCAATACGAAAAACCAAAGGGAAAAATCTGTAGTTATTTCATGCAGAAATTAAATAAAATGTTTTATTTTCAATAATCATTAATAATTTTCTGGCCCTCATAACACAGCAGAAAACTCTCTGTAACTAGGGATGTCTGTGATTATGTCAAACTGCCCATTCTGAAACAGTGAAGACATACTAAGGCCATTATGTGAGTCTCAGGATATTATTATAATAACATATTTCTAAAAAATTAATTTAAAAAAAGATTTTGATTCCCCATTACACCCCAAATAAAATTTTGTTTCAGTTGGAAGAAAAAAAAAACCAAAAAAACCCAACAACAAAAAAAACAAAGAGAATTTGCATTTCTACTAACATATTTTGTGTGATTACATACCTGAATGTAGATTCAGTTCATGTTCTTCATGATCTTCATGTGACCACACTTAAACTGAGCTCCTGACTGTAAAGAGACAAACGTTTACTATAACTTTCTTCATATTTGTCATGCAATGAGAATACTGTTAATGCTTACAATGAGTTTAATGAGTCAGGAGTTATTAAAAGCAGAGTTTTTTTCCCTACACCTCCATTGAACCTGCTGAGATTCAGTGGTCTCTCCTTCATACTGGACAATGTCTTAGAATGAACTAACAGACTTACAAAAATTCTATAATTAAAACAGTTTTGTTGCTTTAAAGCATCTTTATTTACTTACACAGGCAAAGTGAGATCATAGAAACCTGACATTTTAGAAGCTATCTGTGGTAAGTTTTTTGAATCATAAATTCACCATCTTACCAGAGTCATCATCCAGATTTAAAAATTACCTGTGTTAACACCTGGACAAGAAACTAGGCAGGAATCTGAGGAAAAAAAGGCAACACCTACTACAAGTAAAAACTTATTTTATGTGAATGGAGAGACAAAATTATAACTTGGGTAGGGTGGTATCATTTGCCATAAGAGGACACTGTATGAATGAGGTGTTTCTTTTCTTTGCAGCAAAGATTAGCCAGAAAGGTTTTACAGCTATCCAAATAGAGAACAATAATAGCATTGTCCTTATAGGACATACACCTAAGATATGTGCACAAAATTTGTGACCTCATAATAGCCTAAGCACAGAAGGAAGACATCGTTCTTTAATGTCCATATAACAGCACTGGGAGTCTGGGCTGTGTCCATGGTGAGTGGCATGGAGGTGCTCGTGTGTGAGAAGAACTACAGAGCAGGTAATGCTGCAAAGGGGCAAGGTGAATCACTGCATGACTATTGCAACTAATCCTGCAATTTACCTTTAGAAAAATAGACCAATCAAGAGAGGATGAGGGAGAGGAAGAATTAATTCACATAATAAGCACTGCAGCCACAAAAGGATCCAAATACTGTACTATGAAAGTTTATGGATGGAAGTTTTGGTTAACTAAACTAAGGACAGTACCTTTCTGTTGCAGTCTTAAACTTTCATGCTCAGTAACAACTGCTCCTTAACCATAGCTGAGATGCAATAACAGTGTTGTCAAGAGTGACTTCAAGTCAAGGGGTCTTTGCTGGACATGTCAAGTAGCCAAGAGCTATCTGGGCACTGTTACTCCTGGATGAAGTGCAGCAATGACTTACCTAAAAAAGATGGCAGTGTTCTTAATTTAGTTAGATTTCAGTTATGAGAACAGAACACAGCACTAACCCATTATCAGCATACCTGAATGCTGAAGTTGTCACTTTTAGCAATTGTGAAGCAACTGTTGAAACTGACAAAGCACATGTGTTTAATGAGGAATGTTTTTAAAAAAGGCAGGAATGATTCGTGCATCTCCCATGGGGTAACCCATAAACCACAATTCAAAGGACAGAGAAAAAAGTTATTCTGGGTGGGAGGTCAGTGTAGTTAAAAGGAGATTTTGAAAGCCTTTTGAAAGAGAATCAAAGCTAATATTGAGAGGACTGGAGTACAGATACATGTCCATCTAGATATCTCTGGCAAAAAAACAAAAAACAAAAAACAAAACAAAACAAAACAAAAAAAATGAGAGAGAAAAAAACCAAAACACAGTGCAAAAATGTCTAACAGATATTTGACACTGTATGTGGAAAGAGGCATGAGGTTGTATGTATCCCAGATGCCGCTGCTGCTGTAACAGCAAGTTTGCCATGTGTAGCAAGAAAAGATGTAAAGGAACATCTGTTGAAATTATACATTTGCAAATCAACAGGCCCAGATAACTGACACCCAAGAGCCCCAAGAAAACCAGCTGGGAGCTTTCAGAGCCCTGTATGGGAAACTGAAGAAATTCCAAGTGATTGGATAACTCCAGACATAAATCCAAGATTTAAACAGAATAAAATGGATAATCCTGCGAATTGCAAATCAGTTAGCTTAACTTGTAGAAGTGCTAAAATAAAGAAATTTAAATAGATACATAGGTACATGCAAATAAAGATAAATCCTGGAGTTTAAATAGGGCAACTTTGTCCAAAGACAAAGGTATTGTCAGAAATAAATTTGTCATCTTTATCAACAGTAATACAAATTTGGTTTCCAAAAGAACTGACATAGTATATTTGGAAGACAGTACATTCCAATGGTTTTCAGTCAGTACTTGACTTATTACTTTATGACATTTTCAATATGGCATTATACACTACAGCAGGAAAAAAATTAAATTACTTGAAAACTGTCTTGGTGGCAGAGCTCAACACACAATTTTAAAAGCTAATATGTAAAAGAGAAAGGATTAATGATATGAAAAGTTCTTGGACCAGTGCTAGCAAGTATTTTTAGCTGATAAAATCTTTCTGGTAAAAATAAGAATTTAGAAAAAAACTTCATGACAGTAAGTAATGAGAACAAGGAACTGAGATAAAGCATTCTAGATCACTTTGTGAAATTGTTAGAATGCAACCAGATGGGCTCAATAAAACTAAACACAAAGTATTACCTCTGGGACCATACCATGTGAGCTATGGAGCAGGGTGCATCGATTTCAGAGCAGGAAACAATGTAAAGTCAGATGTATGGGTCTGCTGAATGGGAAGTGCTCAGTTCACCTCCTACCAATAAATCAGGATGGAGCAGTTTGCTGATTTGCTAATCATTCATAAATAACCAGGCACCAATGAACTATATTTCAGTGTCAGTTATGCAGGACAAGCCACAGAGCCTCTTGTGGAGGCGTCCCTGCTCCAGCTCTGCTGGAACCCATGCTGCTGCCAGCATCCGCTGAGGCAGCTCTGTGGGCAGGTGCCCCACACACACCCCAAGGAGGGGTTCCCCTATGCCACCCCCATGTCACCACCCCTGTGCCTTGGCTGGGTGAAGGCTGTCTCTGCCCCACAGGCAGGACTGGGGATGCTGTGGGACAATGCTTGGCTGTGCTCCCAGATGTGGAGGAGCATCACTGCTTCTCCTCCCACTCCAAAGCCTCTGCCAACACCCCCTTCCAGGCTTTAATGTTCCTGTTTGGTTCATGATGCCTTCATTCCGTTTCAAAGTCACTAGAATTCACTGAATACTCTCTCATTGGCTTGTTTTCATCCTGCTCTTTAACATAATCAGTTTAGTGTGTTCCTGTCACTCTGGGTGTCTTGTTCCCTCTCTCAGTCTGGGTGTCCCACCACAGACATTGTTAGCACCACTCCCCTCCCCCCCACACTAGTCATTTTTATCAGGGCATTTTGACACAGATTTTGTCAGAATTTCAAGAGTAGTGTAAAAATAGTGTAAAAGAACTGTAAAAGATATTTTGTCAATTATGCTTGAGGCAGCCGGATGGCAGATGTGAAATAAACATTGAAAGAATTGTCCAAAGGCCTTAGCAAATGTACATTTGGTTGGAATTTTTGAGGGAAAATAAGCACAGTGCTTCGAAATAAGTACTTTGTTTTCTGTCTGCATCAGGGAAGGCAGAGTTGGGTTAGCTGGCTAGGACAACCTAGCTCTACGATATAGCATTCATGACTTTAGAGCCCAACATTTATTAATAAATTAAGCTTGGAGAACTAGTAGCAATTCCATAAGATGACATATAAATGAGCAGAATTTTGATTTAAAAATGTTATCTCACTATACATCATCAGGCATTGATCACAGAGTGCTAATCCTAAAGATGAGGACTACAGAATCTTGAGAAAGTTGGATCAATGTCCAGCTGTGCATGCAGAAGTCTCCCAGGTGCCTGACTGAAACATGCTGCACAAAATTTATATTGATCACTGCTTCTCTTTTTTTTGGAGAGAATATCTTTCCTTAGCAAACTTTCCCCTCCTTCTGCATCCTAATTTACCTTTATAATCTGAAATCTCATATGTGACTGACTGATATAACTTGTATTGGTCTTACATTTTTTGTCACTATTAATGAAATATTTGTCTCTTCTAGTTTTTGTTAATTTCTACTCAAACTTTGCCAAAGAGTGCTATTTTTACCTCAGATTAGCTGGTCTTTTACATAGAAATAAAATTTAAGAAGCTTTGGAGATTTTCTTGGTATTAATTTTTGCAAAAAAATTTCTACAAAAGCAGTAAAAAGCCTTAAAATCAGAAAATATTTTAAAATCTTTATGAAAAAATAGGCTCTATTTCTGATGTCACCGAAAAAAAAGAAAAATATGTTAGAAAGCCTGGAATCTAAATCAGAAAAAGAAACTGGTTTCTCTTAAATAAGGACAGATGGTCATAGTGAGCACTGTTTTGTAAGAAAAGCTTTGCCAAAAAAATAGTGATAAAATACTGTTTACACTATGATAGTGGGTGGCTTTTTTATTAATTCTGTGAGAGCATATCCTCATTTGAGAAATTACCAACAGACCATTAAAAATTAGAAGACTTGCATCAGTCTCAAAATCATTTGACATAAATGGCAATATTCATTATTAATTCTGTAATATTATTTTGCATTAGAGTAACAAGGCTTGAACTGGGACATGTCAAGAAGAAACCAGAGATCTCATGAGCTGTATGAATATACTGAATGGCAACACGGAGGGGAATTGCAGCAGATAGTAGACAACAAAGAACAGGATAACTAAACAGCAGAGTAAACAACGTATCTGAAAGCAGAAGGAAAAAATCAGCTCTTACAAGTCAACAAGCAATGCTGGAGGGAATTTGCATAAATTTTTTACTTTTGCTCTTACATTTTAGTCAAGTTTAGATAGTTTATACCTTAAAATATTTATTTTAATTTTTTTCCTGGACAAAAATATTTACATGAGGAGCAATTCTGTATTAGCTAAAACTATCTGTGAACTTACATGATCAGTCTACAGGAGCCTAGTGATTTGAAAACATTTAATCTCACTGAATAGAGCTTCAGAGACATCATCAGAATTATCAGAATTATCATCTATTGAATTCCTCCCATTAAATCCCAAAAGCATACATAAGCAACTGATAGTGCAATTCTTCCTATTCACTCATAGTGCAATTCTTCCTATTCACTCACATTTCACTGTAAATCATTGAGGTTTTACCTTATTCTAAATTTATGTTTTACTATCTTTTGCTCAATCAATCACCAGTATGCCATCCCGTTCCTCATTAATTACCCTATAAATTCACCTTTAATACAAATTCTTTGATATCTCTTTTCTCATCCTTCAGATGTTCCTCCTTCATATTTGCTTGTCTTTTTTTGGAAAGATGGCTTCTCACCCAAAGTAAATTTTTGTAGTTCTGGGTTTTTTTGGTATTTTTTAGGATAAAATTGAAAATACTTCAGGTTTCAATGCTTTTTTCTATTCTAGTTTTAAGAACTCACTTTTTTTGTGCTATATGCTGTGCTACAATCTATAAGCAGCCCATACAGAGTTCTCTGTAAAATTTACTGTTCAGAGATGTTTACTGATTTTTAGTTCCTTTCTCTGCAATGCACACAAGAGGAAAACCAAGTCTGCTTCTACTCTGCTGTGGAGTCCCAACACTGGATCCTATTAGCTGACATTAGCAATCGGGAGTCTAAGAGATATTGGTGGTAGGAGGCCTGCATCCATTCAATCTCCCCAGAAGACCTCAAAGCCACTAAATAACTATTCCAGATGGTTTTCCTCCTCTGCAATGCTCTTTATTTCAATTTAGGTGACAATATAACTACAATTCAAATTCAACCAAACTCATCAGCAACCCTGACCTCCCATACTATGTGATCTGAAGAGACTTGCTGTGGGTGGCTCATGTGGACAGCATGAACAGCCTTGGACTTTGTGTCTCTGTGGTGGTTTAAAAAAATGGCTGAGAATTAAACTCCAAATAAGCTGCTCCTCCTTCCCCCCACCCCCCCTTCAGAGAGGCAGATACTATGGGTTAAGAAAATAATTTACTGAAAACAAACAGCAATGGAATGAGAAATGGAGAGCAACAGCAACAATATTAATCACAAAAGTATACAAAAGACAAGGCACTTTACACAAAAAAGTTGTTCACCACCTCAGTTTTGTCTGGCTACTAAGACAAAGACAAAATGGTGGATGGTCTGCCCAGCTTCTCTGCCCTTGAGCCCAAGACAAAGAAGAAGAGTGATGGACACCCAAAAACCTGCAATTGTCTGAGTTGCATTGCCTGCTTTCCAGACCCGCTGGGCTCAGCTGTGGTTGGCAGGATTTGGCATGGCTCACCTCCACCACTCCACTCCCTGCAGTTTCTTCCCACCACAGTGCTGCAGCATACACACACACTACTGGGCTCAACTGTGTTTGCCACTGGAGTTGAGTTATTCCTGAGGACAGGAAGGGACGGGCAGTGGTGGGAGAGATCCACTCCAGTGGTCCCAGCGAGGTGCCCAAGAGAGAAATGGAACAAAATGGCACCTCTTCCAGGGGGCATTCACCTTTCCTCCACCCCGAAGCCATGCCACCAGGGATGATTTTAGTGGTACAGAGTAGCAACTTATAACCACCACCACACGGATACAGGCTCTGCCCCCCACTTGGCACTCACCAGCAAAACTAGGACAGCCACCTCCAGGTCACTTCTACCCAAGAGAAGCAGGCAATCAAGCAATTTTTTGAGGAAACAGGCTCAGGTTGCACAAGGGCACATTTAGATTGGATGCCAGTAAAAAAAGTATTCTCCACTGAAAGGTCTGCTAAACACTGAAACAGGCTATCCAGAGAAGTGTCGGAATCACCATCACGGGAAATGTTTAAAAAGTGTGTAGGTGCTGTGCTTAGGGACATGGTTCAGTGGTGGACCTGGCAATGTTAGGTTAATTGTTGGACTCTAATTATTAGAGGTCCTTTCCAACCTTAATGATTCTAAGATTCTATAAATATACTAAGAAAAGACAAGGATATCTAAACAGCAACATTTCACCTTCCCACCCAGATAGTGGTTGCAATTTTGTGTCAGAGAGAGAGAAGTATTCCAGGCAGGATTACATCATCCTGTGGAAATGAGATGACCAGGAATGGGTCCAAAACATCTGTCTATCCTCAACAGTATCCCCAAGGTCATAAAAGAGTTCACTAACTGTAGCAGGGCAATAGGCAGGATATGCGTTGTCTGGCACACAGCACATATTGCTGCTTGAATCTCAAGGACACTCAGTCATACTCCAAGTCTCTGTTAAACATCAAAAGAGTTTCTTACACAGCAATAGATTGGACTGGCTGAGTAGCTGATACCAGCTTCAGGAACCTAGGTGGCTTCAGCACCACCAATGCAACTGCATTTCATTGTGAACATCTTTATATCTGTGTACATTTCATTTTTAAGTGCTTAGTTAAAATATTCCTGGCAGATACCTGTTTAAACAATCTTTAAAAGCCTGTAACAATGTAGACAAGAATTACACAACCTTTTTAGGCAATCTGTCTTGGTATTTCACTATTCTTAGAAAGTTTTTCCAAATGTCTAGCCTAAGTCTCTTTTGCTGTATTGTAAGGCAATGATTTTTAACAAAATAATGTTGTTCCACTGCTAATATATTCCCTTTCCCCATTCATTGTGCAATAGCTTTTTTAGTATTCAAACTCTGTTATCATATCCCAGATCAATCTTTCCTTCTCTAGACCAATCAACCACAATATTCACATCTTTCCTCATCCACTATATTTTCCAGCCTCCATCTGTGATCACTGGTCTTCTCTTTAAGACGAATATAAACCTATATTAAAGTATAGTCCCTAAGACCAATATACACCTCTCTTAAAATATAGTCCTTTTACTGGAGACAGTGCTCCAGCTAAAGTGGTGCTAATGAGCAGACGAGCAGAAGAATTTCTCCAGATGTCTTACAAAAGACATGAATTATCACAAAGTCTGGTGGGATTCAGTTTGTCTTTCTTACTACATGCAGTGATGTTGCTGTGTCATGTCCAGCTACGATCCACTACAACCTTGGGATCCTTCTCTGCAGAACCTCAAGGCAACAAGTTGCTTCATATCTTGCATTTACGTAGCAGACATTCCTGGCTAAATATAGAGCTCGTTGCTTATTCTTACTGAATCACATCTTATTTTTCCTGTATCTCCTCTCCAATTAGTCAGGGTCCTGGCTAAATACTGATCTTGTCCTCTGTTGCATTTTTTCCAGCTTGGTGTTGCCTGCAAATGTAATAATGATATTCTTTCTTCCATAGTTCATGTAATCAATGAATACTAACTAAAGCCAGAAATACTGCATAGTCCTGGACACAGGACTAGAAATTCCTTCTTTATTTGAGTGGATTGACAGTAAGTTTCTTCTGCCTTCTGTCTAGGATAAATCACCAGAATAAAATAAGCTAAATATTGCATGTATTGACTATGCTATTAGCACTAAACCATACAAAATCTCCTAGGCAGGATTTTTGTTTTACACTTGCCTAGCAGTATACCTCAGCACTGAGGGCCCTGACTTAAAATCTTTACCTTTCTTAAACCCATTATCAAGATTTGCACCCCACACCGGCTGGACATCTTTTCCATTCCTGAGATCTGAATGCCTATGTGGCTGTTTTGGAGATCTAGACCAGACACTGAGTTTTGGCTGCCTGTGTTTCAAGGAAATATTTTCACTGCTTTCTTTTCTACAGAGGCATACCTCTATGTGTCTAAACCTCCTGGTAAATAGTTGTGGATTTTTATATATCAGCCTTTTTACAGCTATGTTAATTTTGCCCCACAAGTTCACAGGTTTCTTCAAATTGTGGCCCAACAGATCAAACTACCTTTCAAAATTAATCAAAGCAGACAAAGCTGCTTTGCATTGGTCTGCTTTATTCTCTAAAATAAAACACCATCTATTCAGATATTACAACCCACTATATAATTACAAAAGTATTTTGTATTTTCTATTTAAAGAATCCAGGGCCAAAGGAATTCCAGAAGGTCTTTCAGGAAAGAGTGAATTCCAGTTTTCTAAGAATAGATCTCAGAAAGCTCAGGTAAAAATATTTGACATAGACCATCTCACCAGATATGTAATCTGCTTTCTCTACTGCATAGATTTCCAATCTTTATATTTTTTCTAGCAATTTGAAGTGAATATATGTGTATGTATAAACTTATAACCAAAGGCTTCTGTCTTTTGTTTAAATAATGCCCACCAAGTTTATTGACACTGCGGGTCTTATGTGTGCTTCTCTCTGGCATCTAGATCAATGCAAGCTTTCCTCCTTGAATTAGTTGAAATTTCATAATATTATTTTTCATTTACATATTTAAAAACAGCCTAAAACCTTCTGCCTCATTGTAGTCCTTCCTCACCACTTCTTCTCCCACTCTGTCAATGAGTCACAATTTGATCCAAACAGTAAATACCTTTTCCCCCAATACTGCAATGAATTTGTTATTTCTCATTTGCTATTCCCAACCTGTTCAGCTGATAGTAGCAGAGACAATTCCAGTGTTGTGAGGTGCTGGCATTCCTGTGAGGATTTATGCATCTCTGAAAAACATGCAGATGCAAAAAAGTACATATAGGGGATGATGGTTGGTGAAAAACTCAAAATGAGCCAGTAGTGTTAGCTCACAGCTCAGAAAGACAACCAAGTCCTGGGCTGCATTAAAAGGAACATGACCAGCAGGTTGGAGGGGGTGATTGTGCCCCTTTACTCTGCTCTGGTGAGACCCCACTTGGAGTGCTGAGTCCAGTTCTGGTACCCCCAACAAAAGAAGGACATGGAACTGTTGGAGTAAGTCCAAAGGAGAGCCATGAAATTGACAAGAGGGCTGCAGCACTTCCCTACAAATTCAGTCTGGGAAAGTTGGGACTGCATCTGAAGGGGGCTATCAAGAAGCCCAAGAGGGACTCTTTGTCAGGAACTAGAGGACAAGGGGTGACATGTAGACATTGAAAGGGGAAATTTAGGTGAGATTTTACAAAGAAATTCTTTACTGTGAAGGTGGTGAGACACTGAAACAGACTGCTGAAGGAAATTCTGAATGTCCTAACCCTGAAGGTGTTCAAGGTCAGTGAACAAGGCCTTGAGCAACCTGGTATAGTGGGAGGTGTCCCGGCACATGGAAGGGGAAGTTGGGACTAGATGATCTTTAAGTTCTCTCCAAGTCCTTAACACTTCATGATTCTGTGATTCTCTGTCAAACTACCAGAGGATAATCCCAAACCATAATCAGTGGCTCAAACTACAGCAAGAGCCTTTCATGATAAAACAGAATATTAAAATTTTCACCTGAAAATTTATGGCCCGGAAGACCAAATGTCCAAGATATTCATCCTATTGAAAGAAGGGCTTTACCAGCATCTGATATGCAAATAATATAAATTATTAGACATTCAGAACCTGGCTATGGACTAAATCATGATAAGAATATTGAAGAGACATTCAGCAGACCATAAAAGCATAACCAGAGTTTTTCCCAGCACATGGGTCTGGTGCTGAAAGATTCAGAAAAGAAAGGAAATTTTAAAACAACTAATAACTCCTTCCACTGCTCACAGCTTAGGGATGATAAGGGATTCATAATGAGATGAACCACACAGGAGTGCAAAGAAATGAGGAACTGGCTGCAGATTTATTTTATTGGCCTCAAGCCCCATGAGCAAAAGTAAGGAAATGTCAGACAAGTGAGAATTGTTTCAGAAGAAAGTCTAAAAGTGAGATGGCTGCCATGCAATTTCCACAACAGAGAGCAAAAGTGGAATCGCTGGAGGGGGTTCATACAGGTAGGATAATCCCACAGGTGATAGCTAGCACACAAAAAGGAAAATCCTTCTCTTGATTCAACTTTACAGACCAGATGGAGAATTCTGAAACTCAGCCTGCTTTACTTTTACAAGGAAAAAAGGATAGCACATTATGAAATGATACCTCTGTAACTTTGAGTGCAAATTCTCCAGTTCCTAGCACAAGGTCCAAGATAGCTGATAGGCATACATGCTGCATACCAGAAAAGAGGGGTTAATTTACATAAAGCACTTGGGGAACTCTGCACTTTAAATGAAGTGGAGTGTACAGTTTGAATTTAAATTCAGGTGAGTATTAGCTGCCAGACCCTACATTTCAGACTGAGAAATTCTCCAGTGGCTGAAGCACAAGAACCAGGAATCGTCAGTCTTAAGCCCCTCTCATAGAATCATAGAATCATTAAGGTTGGAAAGGACCTCCAAGATCATTGAGTCAAGCCTTTGACTGAACATCACCATGCCTAATAAAACATAGCCCTAAGTGCCTTTTCCAGTTGTTTCTTTAACACTTCCAGGGATGGTGATTCCAAAACTTCCTTGGGCGGCCTGTTCCAATGCTTAACTACACTTCCAGTGAAGAAATTTTTCCTTATGTCAAATCTGAACCTTTCTTGTCACAGCTTGGAGCCATGTCCTCTTATTCTGACACTACATGCCTGGGAGAAGAGGCCAATCCTCACCTGGCAACAATATCCTTCCAGGTAGCTGTAGAGAGGGATAAGGTTTCTCCCCATCCTCCAGGCTGAACAACCCCAGCTCTCTCAAATGCTCCCCACAGACCCTTCACCAGCTCTGTTGCCCTTCTCTGGACTCATTCCAGCACCTCAATGTCCTTCTTGTAGTGAGGGCTCCAGAACTGGACACAGGATTTGCGGTGTGGCCTCACCAGTGCCAAATACAGGGGGACAATCACTGCCCTGGTCCTGCTGGCCGCACTATTGCTGACACAGGCCAGGATGCCATTGGCCTTCTTGGCCACCTGGGCACACTCTGGCTCATGTTCAGCTGCAGCCAACCAGCACCCCCAGGTGCTTTTCCATCAGGCAGCTTTCCAATCATTCTGCGCTCAGCCTGTAGCACTGCAGGGCATTGTTGTGGCCAAAATGCAGGTCCTAGCACTCGGTCTTATTGAACCTCATAGAATTTGCCTTGGCCCATGGATCCAGCCTGTCCAGATCCCTCTGCAGAGCTGTCCTGCCTTCCAGCACATCAACACTCCCACCCAACTTGGTGTCACACATGAACTTACTGAGGGTGCACTCAATCACCTCATCCAGAGCATCAGTAAAGACATTAAACAGGACTGGCCCCAGTACTGAGCCCTGGGGAGCCCTACTAGTGACCAGCTGGATGTGACTCCGTTCACCACCACTTTCTGACAGCTTTTTACCCAGCAAAGAGTGCACCTGACCAAGCTGTGGGCTGCCAGCTTCTCCAGGAGAATTCCAGGTAGACTTCATCCACAGTCTTTCCCTCCTCTACCAGGTGGGTCACCTGGTCATTAAAGGAGACCAGGTTGGTCATGCAGCACCTGCCTTTCCTATACCCAGGCTGGCTGGGCCTGATCCCCTGGTTGTTTCCTGCAGGAAAAGATATGTAAAAGTATTATATTGCATTTATTTCTAAGAAAAGGCACAGTTCATCAGAAAATTCTGTAGAACAACTAGAGAAGATTCTCCATCTCCCTTGCAGAAATTGTGTAGCTCTGCAGAAATAAATAAGAAGCAGAGGCAGAAAGTGGAAATAGAGGAGTACTCAGTGATGAGAATACTCTCTAGGAATTCTTACATTTTTACAGCATTATCTTTGCATTAGAGTCAGTAAATAAAAGTCAGTAAATAAAAAGACCAGAAGAGTATGATTTTGCAAAGTTTACTGTACTTAAGGCACATACTAAACTCTTTTGTTTTAGCATACAGCAGAGCAGAAGCATTAATTAATACAAATACTGGCGCAGCTGCTCCTCTTTCTTATATCTTTGACTTGTCAACATCCAGAAAATTCAAAGGGAAACTCTGGGTTGGTTTCTTGCAGATTTTTTTGCTCTGGGATAAATTACATTTTGCTGCTAGCAGAAAATATCTGTGCCGCTAGCAGAAAATATCTGTGCCAAGTGGAACAGTGTTGTGAAATAGCAGGAAGTCAACAGAAAGACAATTAAGTTATTGTGATTGCATGGAAGTATTCTATATAAACAAAATATGCCCTACCTATAGACATTTTTGTGAAATGCATATTGCATTTTTGTTTTTTGTTTACAGTACTTTGACTGATTTCAATTAACATTGACAACATGAAGACAATTTATTCAGGCTTATAAAGAGTTTTGTGCTGGCTGCCAACTTCTATTCTTTTTCTTCTTAAAAAAGAATTTACCTTGAAATACACTCCCTAATACTTTCCTTTAGAGACCTACAAAAGCAAAAAGACATATTGATTTTTTTAAGACTATTGCAACAGATACCTTTAAACAAGGTATTTTTCTTAGTGAGGTCCTGCTATACTGGTGGTTTTTTTTACTTTGGCTAGTATCTTTTCCAGGCTTATATACACTTTGACTAAGTGCAGTAAGAGACTGAGAAGTAAAAAATTCAGCATAGTTGACTTTTTGCATAGCTCACAGGTTGGATTTACTATTAAAAAAAAAAACAAACAATTCCAGGTCAAATGCACTCCCTAGGTGTTAGTTTAAATAGAAAAATCCAAAACCAGCAACAAAAGAAACTAACAAAAGACAAAAACAACAAAAAACCAAACCCAAATGCTTTACGCTATACTAGGGTTTTGTGTTATACTAGTGTATTTCCATCCACTACTTTTACATGAATTCAGGTTTATCCAGGCACACTAAATTTCACCAACAAAGTTTGATTTTCTCCATATTGGTAATAATACCCAGAACATCATAACTAATGAGAATATCAGCAGAAATCAATCTCTGATCTAACTGCTTGAGAACTCCACTGTGATTTCTGTCCTGCCTAATTTTTCCCCAGACAACATAACTCCTTGATGATTCTCCTGAAGATGCTTCTTTTCAAACTCTGGCTCAGTGCCCATATTCATCTTTGTGGGACTGTATTATGTGTGTTAATGAAGTCCAGAGAGTTTATATTAATAGCTGGAAGGGATTGTCTGGAATGTTTGTTATCACGTCAAAGACACTTTTGGATTAGTTCCACATAAATCCATGGGGCTTTAAAGCCCATTTCCCTGTGGCTTTCATCCTTTCCTTCAAAATATATTCTATTACCCAAAATGCAGTTTCTTCTTAAATATAAATATTTTAATTCATTTCTTTCCTAAACCATTTGCTAAAGTGTGTATTAAGCACAGATGCAGATATTTCTCATATTTGACAAGATCTTAAGAATCTGGTGATAGCATTCGTACTTTGCATGAGTAAATTCTTACTGTAAAGATGAAGATTGTAGAGAATTATTCCACCATAGAAAAGTGGTTTCATTTAAGTCCTGTAAAAAGTAATAGGAACCACTATACTTGCAGAAGACTTCATTAGGTTTGAAACAATACTTTTGAGATCATGTGAGCTAAAGAAAAGCTCTCAACAGAACTTCATAAGACATGTAATAAAACCACAAGAGTTGGCAACAATCTTGGTCTAGCTCATAAACTCTAGATATATATGAACAGATGTCATTAGTGTAATTAATTTTTTGTAAGTTAATTTCCCAATTAATAATTTTGCGAATGAGAATTAGACACATACCCCTTAAAATCTAATTGACTTCTGAAAAAACTCAAAAATACTTTAAAGGATTTTCCCCTCTGAGGTTTTTCCAATTGTGATTTCATGTTCAATAATACTTCATTTTTTAATATAGTCACCTTGTGACAGCATGAAATAGTCACTTTATCAATAATAAAGGAGAACAGCTCTTCTAAAGAGGAAACTGTGAAGCTGAATGTAAACAGACTCCTATTTAACATACAGTGGAAAATTCCCTAGAAATAAGGGAAATAAAATTCTGCCTTAAACACAGCACTTTTAAGTGTAACTCAGAGATGTGGTTAAAAATACAGAACTTTTTAAGGAGACACTAAAGATATAATAAAGAATTAAAATAGAAGAGAATCAGAGGAAATCCAGAACATATTACAGAAGCCACTGGAGTAATTTTCTGAAGCTTGTTGAGCTATTGGGGTTTTCCTCACTGGGATCTGGAGGGCATTCATTTTTAGGAACAGGCAGTAATACAAAGACAAGCTATTGTAGCATTATGTAATGTCAAAAGTTGGGAATATTCGTTGATTTAGCTGTTCCAGCAGTTCAGTCGTCCTAAGTACAATAACACAAAAAAATGCTTTCACTATTTTCCATATGCTTACCTGATTCATATGTTTTTAATAGGTTTTTTTCCATCACTGTGCTTCTACAAAAGTGAGGAGCTACACAAATAGAAATAATAATTACAAATTTCATGAAAATATGGATTAAAAGTATGTATCTGAATGTTAGCTTCTTATGGGGCTAAAAGGCTCATCTTCAGTCAATAAAGAAAATCAAAGAGTGCAAAAAACAGTAAGATTTAATTTCCTCCAATATTTCTCTGATAGATCAGACCAATATGGGATCTGTCCTCAATTAGGCTGAATTTTATCAGACAAATGACTAACAAATAAAAAGAAAAGAACACACCCATCCACTGGGGCACATCTGAAACCTAAAAGAGACATTCACAGCAACTACATAAAATAACTCTTAACTGCAAAGTTTCAGTCATCATTAAATGAAATGAATGAAATTTAGGGAAGGCTGTCTGTTCAGTAGAGCACTTATAGACTTGAGGTATCCCTAACACCTACCGTTTCTAGCCTTATCTAGTTATCATGCATTATCACCTTTTGCAATGATTTAAACTCCCTCTCCAACATGAATTTGCAGAATAGAAAATCATTAATGCAATTGTAGCTCTTCTGCTGTCCCATATGTGAAGTGTGTTCACAGCACATTTCTCTGAGATCAGCTGAAAAACCATGAAACATTTCCACCTTTCAGGCAGCATAGAGAGCTGATCTCACAAGACTTATATTTTGGATCTGTGATCTATTTTGTCTGATCTGCTGGAGAACATTCACTTTCCATATCTCTTGTTGGTGCTGGAGCCATGGACAGTTGAAACCACAGTGGCAATGGATACTTGACTTACTGTTGTAATGACTCAGGAGCTTTGCTGGAAAGGTGAATTGTGGTTCCAGTCATTGTTCTCTGCAGCGCTTCTGGGTTTTATCCAGAGATGATCTGAAGCAAAGTGCACAAACAGTTCTGGGCACGTGGCCCAGGAATCGAGCTTTTCCAAGAGCAGAATTCTCTAAGCTCTATCACACAGAGCCAGTCTGCTCTCCTTAAGTACTCCTGTCTGTAGCATAGCCCAGCATCACCCAGAGTGAGGATAACTTGCTACACAAAATGTTGGGTGATCAATGCATTTCTCAGCCTGGAAGACAGGTCTCATGCTTTCTGGACAAGTACTTTGCCAGACCAGTATCTAAAAATTCTTAATTAGATACTGCAAACTGATTACCTAAATTCTGTAAGTAGTCTCACACTATGAGTGTGTAAGCACAGTTTTCTGGGCAAAGTTCATACAAAATGTGAAAGGTGAGTACCTATTTTGAGATTTGGGGGAGTTTGGAGCATCACATACTAAAACACAACAGGCTAATTTCTTCATGTGTAGGAATTATGCCCCTCATTCATGGCAGGCAGTAGAATTAAAAACACCACATCTACGGACACTACTTGTTTCAGGAATTTCTGCATATCACTATAACGACCCAGTTATAAGTTTCATGCCATAATAATATCACCTTGCAAAATCACATGTTCCATTTTCACCAGATTTCCATCAAAAAAAAAGATTTGTTCAGAGACATAACAATAAAATCATACTCAAGAAAGCAGAATAACCACTGGAAAAAATGAAAATTAAAGTTTTTTGGAATCAATGTCAGCTATAGAAGGTGTTATGTAGCTAGGTTTTACCATATTTCAAATGCAAATTAATGTGTCATAGTGAACAAAGTAATTGCACAGGTTCATCTCTCCCATTAACTATGTCACCATGCATTACTGTACATCTCTCATGACAAAAAATCTTTAAATAGTTATGTTACTTGATAATGTCAGCCAGACTTTTCTTTTTCAACCATCTCTCTCATACTCCATTTCCCACTTGCACACAGCAAATCTCTGACCCTAGGGGAATCCTTTGTGTCTGTGGTTATGTGGATGCCACACCTAAGTGAAAGAAACATATAAAAAATTTCCTGGCTCCATAACAACAATTCTCTTATGAGAATGCCTGGAAATGGTAATTACGAATAGGCCAGAAAAGAATCTTTCATCGTACAAGTTTGGATTTCACTGTCTCAAATAAAAAAGCCTGCTGGAGACTACAATCACATCCTTCCAGTAACACTAAAAGAAAGAACGATTAAATGCTCCTTGTTGAGAAAATAATTAAGGATATAATGAAAGCCATGGCCCAAACAAAACTGAAGGAAAACACAGGGTCCAGGAATTAATTAGTGAAGCTATTTGTATTCATTTGTCATAAGGAGCTGACAAGCAGCCAGTGGACAAGAAGAAACTGAGGAGGCTTCAAAATAATCAATGATTGTATGAACTTGAAAGAAAATAAGACAGAGCAGAACAAGGAGTTTCTTTGGTAAAGCACTGGATAGAAAGCTAAGCTGAGAAAGCAAAACAAAGGAATTCTCCTAGGTAGGTTAGTCTTACTGCGTTCTAGACAACAGAATTTTGTGTATGGATTTGGCAAGGTATAAGATGAAAGAAACAAATAATTATAATGTAAATTTATGCCACATATTGCCCAGATCCTTGAGCCAAGTAAATGACACAGTAATGTAGTTCTTCTGAGGATTTATATTGTGTTCTCTCTCCTGATTCCTTACCCCAGTGTGATTGTCCAGTCTCCAAGTAATTTTCTGACAAGAGTGCAGCTCATGCGTGGGTCCTTCTGTTGCTGTTCCATAGCTGAAGAAAAAAGTGGAGCCACAACACCCTTCCCATCTCCTCTGCTTCAGCTGGATAGTCCTTTAAAGCCTGTTGTCCTTTAAAGCTTGTCTTTAATTTACCCAATTATATCTATAAAATAGCTTGTCCAAAATGCACATTGATGGAACAGAAACACTGTGAATTATATAGCAAACGTTACAGAGGAGAATTTGGAAGAGAGTATGAGGGTGACTGTGGCAGGAATAGAACTCTCTGCATTGCAGTCATCACCACCATTAGCAGACTTATTACTTGACTCTTTGATACTGTACTTGTTTACATACTTGACTGTATGATTCTTTCTATATTAAAACTAAAAAATAGATGCTGCAGAAGCATAAACCCTTGCATGCAAAAAGCAGAATAATTTTTTTAAGTTAATTTGATGAAAGGTGTAAGTTTTTTGTAAAATTCAACTCCATTGTTGGTTCTGCTGAGTTGTGGCTCATCATGCCATTTCTATTTTTTAATGTTACTGTCAAAATTATTAAATTGAGGAGTTTAGTCTGTGGGCCTGTGCAAGTAGGAATATTGTAGTGCACTACAGTGATGGAAGATAGGAAGGTCTGTGGAAGAAAATAAACATTTCAGCTGGTATTTCAGCTGGTAGTGAGGTGCCCATGGTATGATGATCACATTTACTACTTCACTGGCAATTAGAAATTCCTGATCAAAGATAAGCCCACATCACAAAAATGTGATTGCTTGCATCTCATCTTATATGATAGACAGTTTATGTTATTAAGCTGTTTGTGCTTTTCACCCAACAACAAATTAAACAGAATTTACTTTTAATAATTAAGTTCCTGCAGATCACTCATCTTGGTATGCTGCAGAAATTATTCTTTGAAGGTAAGATAATTAAATTCATTGCTCAGCAAGCATTCAGGCAATATTTTCTTCCAACTTGTTCTTACTTGTGGTCAGGAGGAAACTCATCAAAATTAAATTTGAAGATTTATGTGCTGATTACACTTTCAGCCAAAGTAGTGGATTTATGAATCCTCTTTCTCTATACAAAAGGAACTTTTATCCATTCTAACTAAAGTACTTGTGATCAAATCTCAATTGATACAAATTCTTTTTACCATGAACTTTTTACCATACCATGAACTTCCTCTAAGTTTTGGGCACAAGTGAGAGTTTTTGTTGTTGAGTTGAATTTGCTGTTGAAGTCAGTTTATTCCATTATTTAATTAGATACAGCTCAACAAATATTTTATGATTTTTTTTGTTTGGTTGGTTGGTGTTTTTTTTAAATCTCTGCCTATCTGATGAAATTCTAAATTATGGTACCAGCCAAAATTGAAAAACACCTTCCCTGGGGTACCACTGTTTTCCTCAGACACCCTCTTATATAAATAAGTCATTACCTCTAAGAGAAATATGATAAATCAGTCTCCATGTATTGAAAGTAAGAGTGCAGTGAATTTGTTCTTTTCCTTGTTTTCTATGGTTCAATTCCCCATGAGGCAAAGACATGTATGTCATTGAAAAATTGAATATCTGTTGCTGGAACTTGCATCCTCAATGACAGACTGCTCAAGCAGGATCCAGCTGCACCATATGAGCATTGAAGGCCATTTTAGACTCCAGAAATGTCATATCTAGCAACCAGCTCCACTGCAGACTGGCACAAGCCTCTCCTCTACCCCTCTGTTGTCAATTCCAGCTCCATCTCCCTTACAGTAGCAAGGTGGCAAGAAAGTTGGCTACAATATACAGAGCTGTAACAGGGCATCCAGTCTGCCTAACCTGGGAATCTAATTTATTTTTAATCTAGACAGTAAATACCTATATTTCCTGTTCAAGCAGTGGAGGTAGATAGATCTTTTGAGGGAGGGTACTACTGCTGTATATCCCACCATAAGCAACTAAGGTGCAGGGGTTGCACTCCAAACTTAGTTTACAAAATAAGACTGTTGTTTCACTTCAGGAAACTGAGAAGTAGAGAGAGGCAGCAATATGTTTTGGATAAAAATGCCAGAAATTCAAAACATTTATGTGAAAACCAGAAGTGGCTGGCTTTATCTCACATGGGGGAGGGAATATGTCCTCCAGTAGTGGCCTCAGATTGTTGAAGATGTTATAAAGGATAGAATGCATCAAAGGTGAGCTGCTGCTACAGGCATTTGTAGGACAAATTCCCCTAAAAATTCACAAAGTGTGAGGGAGAAGAGCATGTCCAATATTTATTTAATTCTCATTCTAGCCACATGAGTATCAAATGAAGTATTTAAACAACACAGAGAAGTAAAATGTGTTTATGTGTATATATATAATACAGAATTTTACTTCAATATTGTGGTTGCATGTGACCTTTAATTTTTGCCATTTATTCAGCAATTCAACTATGGCACTGAGTGACATGAGAGCATATCACAAAATTCCTACACACCTAATTTTATAATTATACTGCCTTTTAATCTGTTCTATTTCTACAAACAGAGAGTAAGCACCCAAGAAAAAATAGCTTCATCTGATTAAGGTGTATTATTTCCACTAGTAAGTACTCAAAAATCAGTCCTTAATTGAAATAACAGTCACAAAAATTTTTAAATAACCTTCCAAAAAATCCATGCTGTGTGAAATTTGAATATACTAGAACCTAAATACATGGCTCTGAACCCAGACATCCAGATTTAGAAAAGTACTTGTTTCTCTTTTCTGGCCAAAACTCTAATGCCTCTTTAGTGCAAACAATTTTTAAAATGTATTCTACATTTTTAAGTAGAAAAGCATAATGCTTTTCCATCCTGCTCCCAAGCTATCCCATATCCAGTGAACAGTTCATTTTTCTTAAAACATTGCTTAAAATTCAAAAAAGTACAAATCCTAATTTTATAGTGAAAAGAACCCAAGCCTTATATGTCAAAATAGTCTTCCTATTAACAGTTCTAAGATCATTGCTACTGACTAAATACTCATGATTTTTTGCAATTTGATATATTTTTCCTAGAAAATATCAGTGATCAAAAAAGTATTCCATTGTCCCATGCATACTGACATACTGACTCATTGTCAAAAGCCTGGCATTTGTTTCAAGCTTATGACACATAATTTAGAAAACGTCTTCATTCAGAGATACTTACGCATTTTACAGAGCCTATTTGGCATTATATCACACTGTGCCTCAGATTTTTACCCATAGGTGTCATCATTATCATTTAACCAGTGGGTAGCTGAGACAAACAAAATTTCAGAGCGGTTTACCCAGGGTGCCACAAAAAGCCCTTGGGCACAGCACAGCTCTGGATCATGCTCCAACAATGATATCTCAGGGACATTGCTGATCTGTCCTCTGCCTCAGCAAATGAAAATGGTGTTGTCATTTTCAACTGGTAGAAATTTACACATACAGACATATTTTTGGACTTATTTTGTGAGGATATGCTTTGCTGCTTGGATATTTCTCAGTGATCAGAGAACCCCTTTACGGAGAGCAGATTTTGTATTTCACTTGCTGCTCCCAGCACTAAGTTTTGAAGAAGTTTGCTGAACTCATGCATACTAATACATTCTCAAATATAAAATACTACTATAAGAAGCAAATAAGTAATAAAAAAAAAAGGACAGGTCAAAAAAGAAAAAATCCAGAAATGCTGAGCTTATGCAGAGCTGGGTTATATTCAAAAATCCACTGTCCCAAGGGGTCAAGATTTTGTTCCATAAATGATTGCATCCTTGATTTCCTATATCCTTGAAAGGGTGATGGAAAGAAGGCTATTAAATATAGTAGCTTTTCTGATAAAAAATGTCTAAAAAGATGTTATAACTATAGAGCTGACAGGGAAAATATTTAGGAGACAGTAGAACTCGCTTTAAACCAATTAACTGCTGCCACACAACTAGTTTTGTGGACTCAACCACAAATTAAGTCTAATGAATATGATTTTTTTATAACTTTTTATTAAAGATGTGTCAATTTCTTTCTTTTTTTTTGAATTACTGAATATAGGAGGTTTTTTGCATTTGGAAAAATAGTTCTTATGTGTTCAAAATTCACTTTTGACAAAATACTTTATGACAATCAGAAAAAATATGTTGTGTTATTTTGTTCTCTCTTCAAAAGATACTTTATTTTTGTGGTTGCAATTATTCTACTCTGCATTTAGCTTAGTTTCCAGTGACTCTTGGCAATGCTATTTTTCACTGTAGGACTCCATTTTTGTGGTGGCTGTAATTGGTAGAGACACTTGGCATCTTTTCAGATCAGTGTGGTTAAAGCAGCCCTAAGAATGCTGTACACATCCAGAAAAGTTAAAAATAATTAATTAATTTTCCAGCTAATAGTAAAAAACTGTGTGAAAAGGGAAAAAACCCCAAAACCACCAAGCCCAAGTTACAGAACAAATGGAAGTAGATGCCTTGTTAGACAATAAGTCCTCTTCATCTGCTGGACCCACAGAATTCTCAGTGACTGTATCAGACTGCTATGGGTGCTCCAAAACTGCAGTCATCATCCAATTAATCCATTTCCTGTGCTCCATCTGAGCTGCAGAGATGCCTCTAGGGCATGTGGGACCCTGCATGCCCAGATGTGTGAAGCCAGGCAGGCTTGATGAGGTGTGCACTAGATACCTGCAAGGCAGTCATGAGTCAGAAGACAGATTTATTGATATGAAGAATCCCAAGGTGTCTAACTCTGGCACAGACTTTACCAAAGGCAGTAAGAGCCCTTCCATATCTAAATGCCGTCTGCACACTTCCTGGGATTTTTAAATGCGTTTTGGCATGTCTCTCAACTGGCCAACTCTGATTTCTTCAATTTGAAGACAGACCAGTACAGAAGGCATCAAAAGAGTGAACTCTATAAATTATTCCCTGCCCAATTCCTGGTGGAGTGTAAGAAATGAGAGCTGAAATGCAGTGTCAAGACAGGAAACTGTCAGTCTAGGAAATTACCAAATTGGTAGCCCAAGAGATAGATACAGGAAATTTCTAACACAGCAATAACTCAATCTTGTCTTTCATATATGTGAGAATCTTCAAAAGTGGGGATAACTACTGCTCTGAATAGACTGGCTTCTGCAGGGAACTAAAATACAGTAATCATTAGTAAGAATGAAACCATGACATTTTTGTTTTCTGTTGAAAAGGCAAAGATGGGTCAGTACTGATGTAGTTTATGTTGATATTTGAGTGCAGTAAATGAACTGCACCTGGAAGCCTCATTGTTAATATTTACTAGTCTGTGCCAGGAAAATAAAATATCATTTATTCCTAAATATCCCTGTACATTTTCAGTGCAAATGGTACAGGGCTTCCACCTTGTAGTCTCCCCAGCCACTCTCTGCACATCATGCCACCATCACTGAAAGGTAAGGCAGGATCCTGGTTGGAAGTGGGATGGGGTATGACCCTTTAGGTGCCCCAGCCTGGCAAATTTGGGAATTGTTTGAGTGTAGCTTCCCACACCAGCAATCCTCATCTGTGGGCAGACACAATCATGGATTTTAGGGTGGGTGCCAGTCCCTTCCAGGGCATCACTCTGTTTCACTGACATTCCCTGTTAGGTTTGGCACTGCTCATCCACAGAAAATCTGGCCAAGGCTTCTGGATGGCTCACTGTGACCTGGTGCCACCTATTCATAATGATCTAATCTTCTAAATGCCTGTGCCCAGAGATAAAAACAATGATGACTACTATGTAGTTCTTTGGGGTTTTTTCCAACTTCTCTCTTCTTGAAGAAATGCATCACAAGATCTTTTCTGCAGTCTTGTGTAACTTCAGCCTCTTTTCACAATTTCTCAGAGAAAATAATTAATTCCTCCACAGCCATGGGTCTCACCTGGTGAAGGAATGTAAATATGGAAACTCCTAAGGTGATAAGAAACATTCAGCATAGATTTATCATTAAAAAATGTCATTATAAATAATTTCTCAGAGTAAGCACACCATCTGCTTTTCTGTGCCCCGCCAACTTTCATAGCTCTGATGGGAGAGGCTGCCAAGACAAATCTTGGCGGGTCTCACTGATACCTGGTAGAGTGCTAGCCAGCAGAATTTGTCAGCTCAATCAAATTTCTTTCTTTGACAGCAAATTGGTTTATAGGCAGGACGTGGTACATATGATATGTCTGGATTTAATAAGGTTGTGATAGTGCCTCACATGACATCCTCATACACAAACAATGGAAATACAGTCTAGAGTGTTTGTTCATGACCAACACTTAGGGTCATGACTGTCATTAGACTACAAGCTCAAGCTAAAAATGCAGTTGTTTATGCAAGCATTTGGGTTGCACAAAATTATTGGTCTGTAATTAGTCTCTCAGAACCAGAATAACTTCACACATCACTACACAAAACAAAGTAAGTATAGAAATAGGTAAATAAGTAATTGAAATCGACATTGAAAGAATAGTTACCAAGGGCCCAGTATCAAACCAAGAACAATAAGCAAGAGTGGTTCAAAACAGGTTTTACTTACCTAAGTAAAATCTTGTCATTATACAAAATATTATCATTTATTATTTAAATATAATTAAAATTTAGTGTGTGTTATTACTCATTATATTTTGTATCATATTGTGTATTGTTACAAATAATATGCAGTATATACCTTAGTGACTTAAATGTTTATTTAGTGATTTATTGTTTATTTATGAACAATATGAACATTTATGAACAATACAGTTGCAAGTACATAAGGATCATTAACAAGTGCCATACATAAGAGAGATAAGGTAATTATACATCTCTAGGCTTTGATCTTTGCATTCAAAATTTTAATCCAATTACTTATTGCATGCATTGTAGTAATCTTCCAAAACGTGGCAAATGCTACACTAGTTTGAATCAGCAGCCCCTTAGCCACATCTATTTTTAAAATCTAAATAAAGTTACAATAAGATAAGGAAAGGCAATTTTATTTTAAAAGGGAAAAATAGAGGAGAGAGTGAATTGCCTTAACATTTTCTCTCATTGTTTTCTTTTGAGAAGAAGAAAATGGCATGTTTAGAAACAGCCACTGTGTAGAATATCTCTAAATAGTAGTGTAAGTATTTATTCCTTATTCATGTATATTTCATGTATATTTCACTAAATTACCTTCATGCCTTTGACTTTCTCAATGTAGGAATTAAGTACTCAAGCAAAGAGACAGATGGGGATTAGCTTTAATTATTAAAAAAATGAACTTTATTTTCCTAGAGATTATCAGTCTTTTCCATGGAATTCATAACTCAACTAAGGCATTGTTCACCTGGCGGATGTTTACTTCCTCAGGTCCCTTCTTTCAGTAGTCCTTGGATATCTGCCACAAACACTCTTCCATAGGAGCATGATCTGGCACTGCTTTCTCATCTTCGTATCAATTCTCTTCAAGCAGAGGCGCTTACCCAAGTCCCATTAATGCCATCATTCCACCTGCGAGCCATCAGCAAACAATGAGGCAATTCAGAAAAAGAGCAGGATCTGGACACCTGACTGTGTTTAACATTTCCACTTACCTAGCAAGCAAGTCACAACAATTCATTGATGAACAAACAGCATGGATTTCATTCAGTGATGAATTATAGCTACATTACTGATATTCTTGCATTTCTTATATCACTAACATAATAAGATGAACAGGACACCAAAAAAAGAGCAAGATAGTGGCAGAAATTAGGCCCAGGTTTTGAGAGATCTGTAGAATAAATACTCCATTTTCCTAATCTGTGATATCCTTTTAATTGTTCCAGAAAAATTTTTGCTCAAAAACACAGCTTGTCAGGAAAAACTTACCATGAAAGGATTGTGTTCATCAAATACCTGCCAGAAAAATCAATTTAATGGAAAAGATAAAAAATAGACAATGTACTACGTTGTACTTTCTGCTTTCAATCAGACATTTTTTCACTATATTGTTTGACTGTCTGTTTGTTTTACAAGACAAGACCACAAATTATCCCAAATATCTCATAAAGACTTGTTATTTTCTTAAAATAAAACACCCTCCACATATCAAATCCAATTTAAGTGAATTTGTTAATGATAAGGAACAAATACAAGTATGTCTTGTATGAGTGCAGGTATCCCTCTTTGAAAAGTATATCCAGGAAAGTAAATTTTAAAGCTCCTCTATTTATGGATATAACTTTATAAACCATTGAAATGGTTGGCATGCCAGGAAAAGGTCAAAAGCTACATGGCTAAGCATAAAAACCAACAAGAGAGCTAGAGAGTTCATTAAAAGTCAATCCTGCCCTTGTACATGGGATTTTATTTGCTTTCTTTTTGTTTTATTGAATGAGAAAATGCATTTCATATAACCATAACAATTATTTTTAACATGATTTAAAGTACCAAGCACTTTCACATATGAGTTGATGCTAAATAAAGATGAAGCACATAATAAAGCTGTTTCTGTTTTTCCTTCATATGTTTCCTGTCTCCCCAGGCCTGTCCCTCCTGTTTTAGCAGTGCTGATGTTACCAGCCCCCAGGCAGAGGTAAGCAATCCTTGGCAAACAGAATCTAGATCAAATTCTTCCCTTGATTTCATATTCTGGGGATGACAGCTGAAGAGTCTGGACTGGCTTCTTGTAGGAAAAGAAGGTCTCTCAGGACCCTCTTTAGCATATTCTAGTGTTAAAGAAGTTACCATCTCTGTCAAGAAACAATGCAGTCAGACCACAGCATTCATTCTGCCCTTTTGTTTGGCTGTGGTACAAGTGACAAAAGGGCATGAAAAAGTCAATTTAAGCAAAACTGCTGATATACACTGAGTGTGAGCTCTGACAAATAATATAGACAACACATCATTAAAAAGAGCTTCTCGGGAAAGAAAAAAAAAAAAAGGTAAAAAATCACCAAAGTCAACAAATCTGAGTTCTGAAAATAGACAACATGAAGCAAGCATATTTTAAAGGCTTAGCATGGTAAGAACACCCCCTTGATGAAGAAAGGACTCAGATGCAGAAGATAAAAGAATAGGTAGAATATTTCTCTGATAGGTTTGTTGTTTCTTTGTTTGTTTGCCTGTTTATTTTTGTAGATAAAAGATCTGGGACCTTATCTATGGAAGAGAACACATCTTTACACTATTCTAAATATTTTCCCAGGAATATTTTCTCCATTTGGACTGATGATCATTCAACACATGTACACAGATAACTTGGCATATACCATCAACATGCCTGGGAATTGATAGAATGCTGTCTGGTTTAGGCAGAACTACATGAGTTTGAATGATCTGCACAGTAAGCTTAAGGTTATGAAGTTATGCTTCTCGTGTTTCTTCTAGTCTATACAAAATTTTAGACTACTCTGAAAGCTCTGGGATACTTCCTATACGTTGCCCAATACAGCTGTTATTTACTGGATGCTCTGTATCCAGACAGGCTTTCTAAAAATCCCACAGCTAGGGACTGAAGGTGTCTCTACTAATTGTGGTGGGGTGGATGAGATGAATTTTAGAGGTCCCTTCCATCCCAAATTATTCTATGATTATACGTTTCTCCAAGTTTACAACCAAGAGGACCCAAGAGTACTTTTACATCCAAGAGTATTTTTACAAGAGGAGATGACCAGAATAGAAAATTCCAGACCAGAGAGTGACAGCTTCCTGAACAACCAAGCATCTTTGAAGACAAAACCATTTTAAACATTTATTATCTTGCTCTTCCTGCCTTCTCAACATCAAAGTATTATTTATCTGAAAAAGAGAGAGAGGAGAGAGAGAGCGAGGTCTTAAGTGTACTTTTTATATTTGTGGGCATGCACATACCTTTCCTTCTAGTGAGGGAATTCCTCGTACTATCATATAGTCATAGAATGGGCTGGCAGGGACCTTAAAGATCATCAATCTCCAACCCCCCTGCCATGGGCAGGGACACCTTCCATTAAACCAGGTTGCTCAGGGCCCCATCCAACCTGGCCCTGAACACTTCCAGAATTGGGCCATGCACAGCTTCCCTGGGAAACCTGCTGCAGTGCCGCACCATCCCACAATAAAGAACGTTTTCCTAACATCTGATCTAAACCTGCTCTCTTTCATTTTGAAGCCATTCCCCTTTGTCCCATCACTTTTTTTTCTTCAGGTACTGGAAGGCCACAATTAGGTTATCCTGAAGTGTTTTCTTTTCCAAGCTGAACAAATCAACTCCTCCCTGCTTTTCCTCATAGGAGATGCTCTATCCCTCTAATCATCTTGGAGCCCTCCTCAAGATCTGCTCCAACAGGTCCTTCCTGTGCTGGGGACCCCAGAGCTGGATGCAGCAGTGCAGGTGGGGTCTCACCAGAGCAGAGGAGAGGGCCAGGATCACCTCCCCGGCCCTGCTGGCCGTGCTGCTTTGNTGGAAGGCCGCTGGGTTGGGTCAGGCAGGACTTGTCCTTGGTGAAGCCGTGGTGGCCGCCCCAAATCCCCTTCCTGACCTCCATGTGCCTTAGCACAGTTTCTGGGAGAATCTGTTCCACGACTTTTCCAGGCACAGAGGGGAGGCTAACAGCTCAGTAGGTCAGGGTCTTTCTTTTTACCCTTTTTAAAGATGGGTAAAAAGATGGGTTTAAAGATAGGTGCAGTGTTTTCATTTTTCTGGTTGCCTGATTGCCATGACTTTTCAAATATCATAAACAGGAGCTTGACAACTACATCAAACAATTCCATCAGGATCCTGGGATGCTTCTAATCAAGTCCTATAGACTTATGTACATTCAGCTTCCTCAGGTGGTCACAAACCTGAATTTTACTTACAGTGGAGGAACTTTGCTCTCCCAGTCCCCATCCTGCTGTCCATCCACTTGAGAGGTGTGAGGACAGAAATCAGCCATTAAATGGTCCTTGTTTGGTTGGGATTGCTTTGCTGACAAGAAGGAAAAAGGAAGTGGACACCTCTTTAAAAAAGAGATAAGCTCAGCATGTAGCATGGAGATCAGCGAACAGAAAAAAAAAAAAATTCAAAGTAATTATTTGCTATTTGCTGCTTGCAATAAGATAAAATATTATCTTCCAAATACATTTCCAGAAAAGTAAGTATGAATTGTACAGATGACTCATATACAAAAGAATTGGATACAATTTCCTGCTTTTTGGTCTAAAAGTATCCCACTCCAAGTTTTCAAAAAACAGCGTGAGGGGATCCACAAATTCCATGAGCTTGTGCTGCCAGTCCCAGCCCCTTTAGCGGCCATGCTCGTGAAACTAACCTGCTTAGACACTGGGTACAAAATGTTCTTTCAGAAAAAGCTGTGCACAGCCAAATGCAAAAAAAGAAAATTACATGGAAAAAAGTCAAATGAAAACAAGACTTTAAATAAAGATATAAATGTATAAATACAAGTATAGCTCTTAAGCAGAAGAGTGTGCTTGAGACTGAAAACAATGAAATACAAAAGGCCAGTGTTGTAGAAAAAGGATTTGAAAGTTTTCAGACATGTATATTCACCAAATATTTCCTGCACACAGTACAAATATTAACATTCTTTTCTTTTCTTTTTTTTTTCTTTCTGGTGGGTATTTCGCAGGTTTTTGACCCATCAAGCTACAGAAGCAAAGATCGTGAATGACTCACGCAAGACATTTCTATCCTATTAGTCAGGTATTTGTTACTGGAATAAGTATTGATTCTGTGCCTGCCTAAATGAAAGATGTGTCTGATGGCTCATGAGGGAAGGTATGTGACATTCAGGGATCATGGTTTTCTCCAATAAATATATGGGTCTTTCCAGACAGTGGTTCCCAGACTTTGCTGTATGTACTCCTAGTGGTGTTGGAATGGTTTCAGACCAGTTCTGCACATAATGATTGCCAAACCAATTAAAGGTAGGAATTCTGCTTTAGATGGAATCACTACAGTTTATTGGTGGTAGCCAGGGGAGCAGGTCTACTTCTGTCTCTACTGAGCCCTTCTGCCTTTGGGAACATGTTAACAGAATAATTTAACTGCTGAATTTATTGGGTTTGCATGGCCAAGCTTTGGTAGCAGGTGGTGGCTTCTGTGCAAAGCTGCTGGAAGCTTCCTGCATGTCCAGCAGAGCCAATCCCTGGAGGCTCCAAGGATGGACATGCCCCTGGTCAAGCCTGGGCCAATTAGAAATGGTGGTAAGGCCTCTGTGATAACTGTTTTAAGAAGAAAGGAAAAAAAGTTAATGAACATTTGTAATTGTGGCCAGAGAAGAGAGGAGTGGGAACACGTGAGAGGAGCAACTCTGCAGACCCCAAGGTCAGTGGAGAAGGAGGGGCAGGAGGTGCACCAGGTGCCAGATCTCGGATTCCCCTGCAGCCCATGGTGCAGCCCAGGGTGAGGCAGAGGCAGCTGTGCCCCTGCAGCCCATGGAGGGCCATGGGGATGCAGAGATCCCCCTGCAGCCTGGGGAGGAAAGACACATCAGAGCAGGTGGATGCCTGAGAACAGGCTGACAGCACCCATGGGAGCAGCCTGTCCTTGAAGGACTGCAGCCTATGGAAGAGTGATCCACATTGCAGCAGTTTGGGGAGGACTGCTGCTCATGGGATGGACTCACACTGGAGAGGTTCATGGAGAGCTGTCTCCCATAGGAAGGGCCTGACTGTGGAGCAGGGGTAAAACTCCTTTCCCTGAACAGTGAGAGAAACAACCTGTGATGAACTGGCCATAACCTCCATTCTTTGTCTCCCTGTATTGCTGGAGGAAGAGGTAGAGCTGGAAAAGAGGAAGCAGGGGTAGGAGGAAGGTGGTTTTAAGGTCTTATTTTGCTTCTCATCACCATGCTCTGATCTTGTTAATAATAATTTTTATCAATATCTCTAATTTTAGCCTGTTTTTCCCATGAAGATATTTGGTGAGTGATCTTTCCCACTCCTTATCTCAACTCATGAACCTGTTGTTTCCCTGTCTAGCTGTGGAGGGGCTTTGGCACCCAGCCAGCATAAACCCAGTACAGGCTTTTGGTGGAAATTCTGAGGAACAATGAGGATTTTGAGATAAGAATAGTAATTGGGAGAGGTAATAGGCAAAACAAGTACTAAGCAATATCAGGGAATAGAATGATCATGGGGAATTTTTTTTGTAGTTGTGGTGAAGGGACAAGGGGTGGATTTTGAGTAAATTGTCCATTTCTGTACTGTGTTGTGATAATATTATTTTGGTTTTCCTCTGGGGAAATTTTGTTTTGTTTGGTTTGGCTGGTTTAGTTGTTCCAAGTGAAGGTCATGTGATGAATGTGGATTTTAATGATAATGATGATAACTATATGATTCACATAGGTGAGGTGTGGAAACTCCAGTGGGTTAGCCTTGGCTGGATGCCAGGCATCCACCAAGCTACTCTATCACTCCCCTTCCCAGCATGACAGAGAGAGAAAAATAAGAGAGAAACAAATAGTAGGGAGAGAAAAATAAGGTGGGAAACAAATAGTAAGTTGAGATAAGGCAGCTTACTGAAGCAAAAAAATAGCGAAAGTTTGAGCCTGCATAAGCAAAGGGAAAAAAAATTAATCTCTACTTCCCATCAGCAAGCAATGTTCAGCCAGGAACTTCCCAGGAAGCAGGGCTTCAGCACACATAGAGGTTGCTCTGGAAGGCAAACATTGTAGCTTTTATATCTGAGCTGATGTCATATGGTATGGAATATCTCTTTGGTTAATTTGGGTCAACTGCCCTAGCTGTGTCTCCCCGCAGGATCTTGCTCAATCTCAGCCCCTTGGGAGGGGTGGAATGGTGGGGAGGAGGAAAGTTAGAGAGACAGTGCTGATGCTGTGCCAAGCACCACTCAGCAGTAGCCAAAACACTGGTGGGTTATCGACACCTTTCCAGCTACCAGTGCACAGCACAGCACTGTGAGGGCTGCTGTGGGAAAATGGACTTCAACCAGATGCAACACACTGATCATCAGTAATTACCTGTGTGGAGACAGGTGTAAGGCTCACTGAGCAATTGGCTCTCCAGGCCACTGGATAGGTGGTATTTGCTTGTGTGGTGATACGATAATTCAGGGAAGAGGTGAGAGGAGATGAGGACAGTCCTGGTTTAGAAAAGGGGAGTGTGAGACGGAGCAGCAAAGATAGGCATGCTAAGGGACAGGAGGGGAAGATCCCAAAAGAATGAAAGGGACTGAAATCGCCCCACTGGTGAGTGCACATCACCTGGCAGAGAGCCATGAGCTGTCTCTGTGTAGGAGGTAAAGAAGTGAATAAATGGACAAAATGGACAATCCCTATTTTGAGTCTCTGACCCCAATTAGCTCTTCCATTTGCTTCAAAGGGACCAGGCACATGCTCAGAATTATGCTGATTTTTTTTCCTGCATCAGAACACAATGTGCTAATTGGTTAATTGGTGTTCATATTTTACCAAAATGTGTTATTTAATTATCGGCTTACATACTGACTGGCAGAGTTATGTATATTTAGTTCTATGTCCTATTAACCTCCCTTTGCGACTTGGATTTGTACTTTCCACAGCTCTCACTGGACTTCAGATTTGCTATAAGGTTGCAATGTCTCCTTAACTATTTGCAACTGACGACCTTACTGGAGTGATTTAGTCTTCTTTTAGGAGTTATAGAGAAGGTTCCCTACTGGTATGTAGGGAACCTTTGCCATGAGAAGACAGTGTTTGAGCTGTTATTCTTTTCCATTCTCCTGAATTTTTGTCCTTGTTTCAATGTTCTTTATAAAATTAATTCAAATTAATTGCATTGACAATGTCACTTTAACAAAATTGGAATCTAAAACCAGAAGAGCGGGAATCAAGTCACACTAGGTACTCTGAGTTTGATAAGCCTGTGTTCTTTCTTTGAACAAAATAAGTTCCTCTATGTGCAGCTATATTAAGAACAAAATCTATGCTTGCTAAGGAAGAAAATCAGCAGAAATATCTATGCACAAGTTTACACAATGACCATCTGTGTCTGGTTCCTTTAAACACTTAAAGAAATGGCTGATGCAGGCAATAATACTGGAAAGGTAAAGCTGAGGCCATATTAAAGTATTTCCTTCACTAAGTTGAAGTTTTCACTTGTTTCTTTCACCATTTGTCTCCCTCAAGTACCTTTGATGTGCCATTGTTTCTTGCTCCATCTGCGTATAGGATCCTCTGCACATACACTAAGAAAATTATGATCTGATGTGTCAGACAACTTTTGTTGCAGGAAACATGAACATTTGAATCCCACTAGTCTCAAGAGGCAGACCACTATTTAGCACAAACAAGACATTCATGATTGTTTGAAAGCCATCTCTAAGCACATTCTGCACAGCAGGCAAGGCCAGGTTTTGCATCCCCTAGTGAGTTCATATGCTTAAATTATCTAATGGACAGCAGTTATTCACACTGCTAAACAAAGTGAGAAAGCAGTCTGCAGCTGACTCAGGGGATGAAATCTTGCACTCTTCTTTCCTTGGAAGAGAAAGAAGAACAGAGACATTCCCAGGGAGGAAAAAAGGACTAGAAGACATTACATGAATCATCGAGTCCGTTCCCTGTCCACAACCAGGTAACATATTGCTGGATCAAAGAACTCTGCTCTTTCCCACACTGCAAAACCCTCAGAGTATTTTGCAACATCTTGTAATAATTCCCAGACCTTTACTACAAAAAGAGCTGTGGAAAATATTCTTGGCATCTTCCCAAAACAGAAATTTTGTACTTTCAATAAAAATGCAAAGATCCTTCCTAGTCAGAGCTGTGGAAGAATTCTTTCCTGAACCCATCATGATGATCAGTCTAACTCTGGTTACAAGAACAAGAGAGAGCAGACAGGCACGATAGAAATGTCTTCAGCCCCACTTGTCCCAGATCAGTGTCACGGAACAAAAGGCAAGGGAGAGGAAAAAAAAATTGTCAATGTTTTACAGTGCCAATGAGAAAATTAATGTACCAGATATTTCATCTACAGAGCCATCAGTGCCAGGTCCAGTTAGCCGGCTTCAGAGCTGCTTCAGGAGCCCCAAAAAATGGTCAAAAGCCGTCCCAGACCCACTAGATGGCACTGTGGGTGGTTGTACCAGCACTTGCGAACCCAGGGAGAGTTCAGCAGAGCCTGGCAGCTTCAATCTCGGTTGTGTGCTCTGATTTCCAGCACAAGCCCCTCTGCCTGGAACCTCACTTAGCAGTTCTGCCCATTCAGCAACTTTTCGGTACCCTCAGTCACTCCAAATTTAGTCTCTTTCAAATAAATATCAGGGGTTTTTTTTTCTCAAGAAGCTCCTCGATTATATTTTTCCATTTCCTGGATCTTCCACAAAACATTCCAGAGGTTTCAAGAAATATTTAGAAAGTTGGTAAGTCTGAGTGTCCTGCCTGGCTGGTTTTCAGTGTGTATGTCAATGGAAGGGTACAAACTTTACCCAAGCTTTCCAAAAAAGCTGCAGATTACAGGAATTTTGATGTAACCCTAACTTTCCATCTTGGTTGCACCAGTTTTTCTCTACGGGGTCAGTCTGGATCCCAATAAAATCAGTTGGGAAGGAGGATTTCCACTGGGATGGTGGAAAGTTGGATAGGGGCCTCTGTCAGGTTTCCAAACACTTGAAATGAGTGTGCTGACATTTGGTAAATCTTTCCCCCTTTTCTGATCAAGGTTTCTACCCTTGCTGTGAGCAGTGTTTGATGGTTTATGCTCACAATGAAAATTGATGGGGTCATTGGAAAAAACAGTGAGACTGCCATTTTCAGTTTGGGGGCAACACTTTTGTCAAGTACATTTTTCTAACTGAAATGGGAGTTAAAATCCCCTTCTTTCTGTCTCTGCTTCTGTATATGATTTCATTACAACCTCTTGTCCTTGGCTTTAAAAAGTTTCTCTTGTGTTGCAGCTTCATCATCATCCTGAGTAGGGCTCTGAGCCTTTCTTTTCAGTCTTTGGGACCATGTATTGTGCCTCCCTAAGTAAAAGCACTATTTGAAGCCACTCCTCTCCATAGTCTCACATTGCTATTTACTCTAATAAAATGCATTAGGCATTTTCCAGTTGTATCATTCAGGATTCAACCACAAACTAATTTATAAAGCACACATCAATCATGCAAGATGAATGAAAACCAACAATTCCTTGGTCTTGTGCATTTTTCATGAGTCACTGAATAGTTTGAGTTGAAGGGGACCCTTAATGGTGATCCAGTCCAAACCCTCTGCAATAATCAGGGACAGGTTCAAATAGATCAGATTGATTGTTTCCAGGGATGGGGCATCTGTCACCTCTATGGGCAATCTGTCCCGGTGTTTCTCCACCCTCATAATAAAAAACTTTTCCCTTACATGGAATCTAAATGTTCCCCCTTTCATTTTAAGACCTGTAGCAGGGCAACAGACCCTGCTAAAAAATCTGTCCCCATATTTCTTATAAGCCCCCTTTAGGTCCTGAAAAGCTACAAAAAGGTGTCCCTGGAATCTCCTCCAGGCCAAACCCCAGCTCTCTCAGCATTTGAAGCAGTCTCTCAGAGAAAGCCTCCTTGACTAGGCAGTGCAGGCCAGCACAACACTGTAAGGAAGGACAAATATGCTTATCAAGCCCATAGCTATTATTTAATGACCCTCATCTGAAGGTTACATCTTCCAGACATGGCAGGCACAGTAAATGACTGTATGAGGATTCCTAGATCTCTCTCATAAGAATGCCAGGGCTGGCAGGAGCAGGAGATAAGCCAGATATCCCTCCTCCCTACTTATCAAGTACTTATCTGGAGATACAGATATCCCTACTGATAAACCATGGATATAGGGTGCAAGTTGCAGAGCAAGAAGTGAGAAACAACTATGTGAGACTGTGAGAGTCTGAGAACTGGGAGTTCTATGCCCACTTCAAAGGGTGACTTTGGGTAAAACCCCTAATCAGGGAAAAAAAACCCAAACTCAAAAGATTCTAACATGCCTCTTCTATTCTTTTTTCTGTTCTTTCTTTGTTCTATGCCAACAATACCCAGTCTTGCCTGGAGACTGCACAAAATTCAAATTACTTGAGAAATTCCAGAAATTCAGGGGTTTATCTGGACACAAATTTTAGTGTTATGACAAGTTCAATAAAGTATTATGCCACATCTTTACAGATTATTAAAACTGGTATTTATATTTGCTGGATAAAATAAATAAATTATATTAAAAAATGAAAATAATGATTTAAATTAAAAAAAAAACAAAACCCAAAACCAAACAACAAAACAAGCACCAAAAACTGGTATCTAGTCAAGTTTACAAATAAAAATGGTTTATTATAGATGGCTTTCTCAAGTAGACCTCAGACCTGGGCATGATGAGGTTTTGCACTGTACTCACTCACCACCCACAAAAAGGTGCTGAGCAGTGTTCACCATAGGAATTTGAGAAACAATCCTCAAGACAGCTTGGTCTCCAAATATACTTTCAAGTAGTTTTAACTTGCACAAACTTGTGATTAAGTTGAGAGAACATTAGACAGTAATACATTCTGGGTTTTACCTATCTCCTAGGGCAGGATTTACTGTAGTGGTGCAGAAGACAAAACTTGTTCTCCATATCTTCCATGACATCCATGTAATGATTTTTTCCCAATTTTAAACCTATTCACTTCAAAGATTATGGGCACGTCTTATGTCTGTATTTTTCTCTACACCAGAAGTAAATAATTTTCATGGCAACTTGTTTATTGGCCTTTGCAACGGACAGAAAATTCCTGGCATCTCTTACCATCATTTTTGAGAACTCTGGGTCAGAAAAATGGTCCAAAGGGCTTGCCTCAGCATTCCTTTAAATCATGAACTTATGTCTTCCTGCAGCATTGTGTGGTGTGGTTCATAAACTTGTTTTGTAAGTTTGTTTGCTTCTTATAAGAAACAGGAAAAAAATGGAACCAAAAAAAAAAAAAGAAATTGTCATAATAGTCACTAGATCTTTAAAGAAAACTTTTCACAGATGCTGACAGCTGTGTGCAAATAGTCTGTCCTCAAAGACAGAAAAGTGAAACAAACATTTTGAAAATAGAAGCTGTGAAACATCAGAGATGGTTTTCCATAAGATAGCTAATTGCATGCCTGAGCGTTCACATTTTGTTCTGTGTCTTTTGCCACTATCAATGACTCATATTTAAACAGCACGAGAATAATATGTATTCACTCCTCTTGTAAGTTCTTGTTTGGTCCTCTAATTAGGTAATTAAGGTGAGCATGTGATATTATTACCAGGCAAGTTGGCAAATACAAATCAAACAGGTTTTTGATGGTGAGCCTGCAGGAATCCTCCCTGAGCTCTTGACGTGTGCATGGAGGTTTTATAAGCAATTAAGCTCTATCCGTGAAAATCCTACCTTCAAAGCTTTTGGATCACTTGAAGAGTTTTATGGTTGGCTTCAAATAAAGAGAGCGTAGAAGCTTGTAGGAAAAGCTCAAACAAGGAAAAGAAATATGTAACAAATAAGTTCAAACACATTTAACCTCTTCCCTTCTAGAGTGTTAGTTCTCATCCTGTATCAATGGTGCTTTAAACAGATGCTGCATTGAAACTTCCTGTTGGGATTATGAGGCAGCACAGAAGATGCTTTGTCACTTCCCATGCTGCAGCAGAAGAGCAAAACTTTTAGAAATATGGTAAGAAGCACAAAATATTCTACAACTAAAGATTTCCATGAGATGGAACCACTGGATTTTTTTTTTAACACTATGATATTTAGGCAGTGCCTTTAAGTAGTATGAGATATCAGACATGCCTCTGTGTGTGCTTCAGCTTAACATGAAATCCATCACTGTTCTCATTCAGCTTTGGCTCACAGCAGTACAGACATCTCCAAACACTCTCTGCTTTTTCCTATGTGGCCCTTCAGCAGAAGTTTTTTGCCCTCCATACTCTTTCCCCTAGAAAGGGTCAGTGACTTTACTTGCTGGCAGTAAGAGAGCAAATGACTCCTGTTATCATTTCCTGGTAGTGTCCATGTTTTGTGAAGTAAGACAGGGAGTGTCTGTTCCACACTAACATCGTGACTGTATCCAGTCCTGATGGTCTGAACTGAGAGAGGCAGGACACTGG